>CM024793.1:21871552-22040620 GCA_014281875.1 Nibea albiflora | reverse complement strand
CATGTGAGAATTAGAGTAGGTAGGAAACACCTTTTACTACCTTTACTTTGTGTCATTAAAGTGATTCATCAGTTGTATTGGGAAAAGGATTATTTGATTTCAGGTAGAGTGACTTTCTGTCTCGAGGGTGTAGACCAATTAGGAGCTAAATGAACAGCATGTGACACACCGGCGTCCGATGTGGTCTGATGAAAATACAGCCAGAGAACAATCAGGTCCTCAGTGTCTCCTCTCCACACACCTTTGTGTTGTGGCTTTACTACACAGCATCTATACACCTCATCTGTACTCAACCCCTCCTACACGTCACTCACTTCATAGATTTTCTCCATCCTTCGACTCTATCTATTGTAAATATTGTGATCTATTGTAATAAATCATAGCTTGTCTTTTTTTTGTAGTGCTCAGAGGGTTGTCTCCTGTTATTTTTTTACAGGATGTCAAAAGCAATGAGAGTTTGTTGTGGATGCCCACGTGCAGCCTGAAACAACAGAGCACCCGCCACGTAATATTCCAGAATCACAATCTTACGCATCCGTATAAGTAGTTATACCGCCATACTTTATGCGGCGGAAATGATCTCTTCTCTAGGCAAAGTCTAGTATAGACGTAAGTGATTTTTCTGCTGTTTATGTTGGTGGTATGCAGGATGCATATCCTAAGTAGGAACTGTGTTAGCTTTACGAACAATGTGATATCAATTGAGGAGTGAGGAATTATAACCAGACACATGGTGCTCATATTTTACAATGTTCTATTTAGTATTGTGTTAAATCAATGAAAAGTCTGAGAGACTGGAATGGTCAGAACAAGAATCAGAATGCTGAGGGGCAGGCGGTGCGCTGCGATGCATCAGCTGGAAACTGAAAAACAAATTAATTAGTTTTGAAATAGCTTCAAGAAATAGAATATCTGTCAGATAAAATAAAAACCCTTTTTTTAGTACAAATATAATACCTTGTGGAAAACATTCAAAATGGCATTATGGAAATGAGTCAAACCCCTGCAGTGTCTCTGATAATGCTTGATAAGTCTTCCACAGTTATCATCAGGTCGTGAGGATGCTGATATTTTACCAGGGACATGGAGTTTAAGCCTCAGCTTCTTACACAAGCTATCATCTATGCAGCTATTTTTACTCTTGACTGTCTGCAAGACTGATGTACACCAACTAACTAAAAAGTCTGTCCACCTCTGTCTGAAATCCACTGATAAATCTTCACCTATACGCTTGTAAACTCCATTATTTTACAATTTCTGACACATTCAAGAGAAATCAAGAATTTCTTGTCTGTCAGTTGTTCTTGTGTTAGATATTTATTACCTAGAGGGCAGAAATGCATGAATGTTTGCATGCAGTGTTGTATTTGTATTCAGTTTCTCTGCTTCCTCCCTGCAGTCACTTCTACAGAGGAGCAGATCCATCAAGAATCAGTTTCAAGTTTCAATCTGAAAGTTTCTGATGGTGGCAACTCGCCAGAAAATATTAGTCTGTGTGTTTGTTTTTGTTCTCTGTAAAAGTTACAGAGGTGGCAAATAAAAGCGTGAGAAAATCATGTTCTCAGTCAGTCCAGGTGATAAAAGTACCCGACAACATAGAGCTGATGATGCACATGTCGAATGGGCCTACACCACACACACACACCAAACACACACACACACACACACACACAGAACAACCTGCGACAAAAAACCCGCAAAAATAAATTCTGTGCTGTGTAAGCACGGAGAAAAGAGCTGGACGAGGGTGATTATCGCTGATGAGGCCATTATCTTTACATGACCCCCCTCTGTTTAAGCTCACACACACACACACACACACAGTATATACAGGCACCTGTTCACCATTAAGCTCTGCTTTCACTTCTCATAGCAATTCAGCCCCATGGTTAGATGTGTTAAGGGACATTAAGGAAATGAAACTTTTTTGGATTGCCATGGAAACTAAGTCCTCAGACCCTTGGATCAAAATGAATATGATTTTCTGTGACAGAAACATCAAAGATGGAGAGGCATTTAGAAGGCTACACAATCACATTGAAGGTCAGCAAAGTTAGAGCATCGCTGGTTTTATTTATTTATTTATTTATTATCTTCAAACTTTCTGCTGCATTTGAATTATCAGGACTGCTTTTGTGTTCATGACAGGAATTTGTATTGCTGTCCTTTTCATCACTTAAGACTAATTCGTCACTCTGTGTAATGAAGTAAAGAAAAGCCTGTCAAGGTTACTGCTGATGCTACCTGGTAGGCAGCAGAAAAAAAATGTTTCTAAAACTTACAGTATTTTTCTACTCTCAGCAGGGTGATGTGAGGTATATTTTATAATATATAGATGACAGCAGTGTCTGGAGGTTATTGTCTTCTCCACAGATTATAATTTCCCACAGCCTTCTGATCCTGAGCTGTATCACAGTCTTTTAAATTTCTGTTGAGCTTGAAAGTTCCTCTGATCCTCAGGCTGTAGAAGTTTTCTCGTTCCAAAGTTTTAGTCAGTTTTAATCATAACCACGGGATTTTGCAGTAATGGGCTCCATGGACTCACAGCTTCAGTTTATGGACTTGTTTTTCCTCCTAGCATGGAGGAGCATGGTAGACTGTGCAGCTTCTTGACTGTAAAAACTGTCCAAAGCTGTTGATTACATGTAATCCTATCTGACTCTTTATTAATTCAGCCCTGTTACATTTGTTAAATTACAATGATGTCTTTTGCTCATGTATAATCTGTAACAGTTCATCTCCAGCAGGTAGCTGCTCAGTTCAAAATGTACTGCTGCTGTACTGCAGCTAATGTTTGCAATGTTTGTATTTGTGCTGTTTTTTAACCACACCACAGATAGAGATGTCTGATTTATCTCTACCACTTTATCATGCTTATCAGGTTTATCAAATTATTTATAGACTCTTCTGCATCTCTCTTCCTTGCATAATTTATTTGTTTGTGTTTATTTTGTGCAGCCTACAAGACTTGCTCTGAACAAATTGTCAGTGCGATTAATAAAGTTTTATTAGAGTTTAGACTCAAGCTATATTTTCATCCTAATGGATCAAAATTTCCAACCAAATTTTGGGTAACTTGGGCAAAGGAATAAATGCTTGTTAGCATCTATTGCAGTAGTATTAATAATCCTCAATCAATCCTCACATTCAAACACAGGATGTAAATCAGACATTCGAAGGCTCCATCAGGTTTGCGTGCAGAGATTCACATTGTTATGGCAATGTTCTATCCTTTGGTTGCACGGGGTCACGCACAGTGACAAACACTAAATCACATCAGAGAAGACTCTCTCTCTCTTTGGTATGCAAGGCTTCTGTTTGGATTGGCCAGAGGAGAGCAAGGTGCTGATGTGAAAATCTGTCAAATGAAAATGTGTGAAAATAACGCTCGGAAACACACGGCTGCAGGGATGCCTCGAGACAAAAGCAACATGCTCATAATGACAAACGCTGATGTGAATGTGAAGTTTAGCAGGTACTTATATATTGCTAGGTTCACCGTCTATGTCAAGGTCTAACACGACAATAACTTAACAATACAAAATGTATAGCTATGGCTGATGGGAATCTCATCAGTCTTGCAGGTAGTTTTAGGACCCAGCTGTTTAAGGAAGAGACCTCGGCCAGGTGTATTTGGGTAAAATAAAGTTGTTTTTCTTGCCTGGAGTTTTGGATTAATAATAAAAAATCTAAAAAAAATACAGTGAGGCAAAACAAAAGGGGGGAAAGGTCGAGTGGATAGGGATCAATCCTGACCTCCAAAAAGAATCTAAAATTATCTATCTATCTATCTATCTATCTATTCTATCTATCTATCTATCTATCTATCTATCTATCTATCTATCTATCTATCTATCTATCTATCTATCTATCTATCTATCTATCTATCTACCTATCTATCTATCTATCTTCTACTTGGAACACTTGCAGCATACTTAGAAAGAGCATGGACATGCTGTAAAACACATTAATTCCTCACAGGATTGACGGTGGAAATACAGGTGAATCAACTAGAATTAATCTTAGCCTGCTGTTAGCCTGGTCTGGGAGCAGGCGAGCTGCAGAGAATAAATCATCGATTACAGTGTGGAGGTATGAGTCTGTCGAGTGTGTCAGCGAAGCAAGAGGAGCTGCTAAACACCAAAAACACCTGAACAAGTTCACCTGTAGCTGTTCTCCTCAAAAGAGATGAACGAGAAACGGTCTGTTCTTTACATGCATATTAATAGACAATCAATACTTAAGGTTAAAATCCTGTAAGTTGTTTTAACTGCCACAGCATTTCACACCTGCTCTCTGTGCAAACACTGACTGGAGAGGAGGAGGCATGTGCAGGGAGAGGGGTCAGTCAATACCAACTATATTTATGGGACCTAAACAGCAGCATATTAACAGGCCATCTGGGTGTTTACACAGTGCAGTGAACTTGCACCCATTCTTACTTGCTGCTTGTTTGTCATTCATTTTCTTTCGAACCGTTTCGGTCTGTTGACAGTAGATACTGCCACGTGCAAAGTTGACACTGCAAACATGTTGAGAGACGGTTGCTGGACCTCAGAATACACAAGAGAGGCTGTTCATTTCTGTTCATTCAATCTTCCAATCCTGTGTTTCCTGCAGTCCATTTCTGCTCAACAAACCGTGTTTCAAACTGACACAAGTAAATAAAAGTTTGACACTCATTACCTACTCTAATTAAGAGCTTGTTTCCCCCTCTCTCTTTTTTATCTTCCTGTTCCTGTTTGTGGGCTCTTGTTCATTTTGAATAATCAGAACAAACATTTTAAGAAAAAGCCTCCTTCCCAGTCCTGAATGCTACTTACCTCGGCAAGAACAGTTTTGTGTTTTAACTCTGGTTATAGTTATGACTGCTGAGTATATAAAGTTACAGTGGCAATTCTGCAAGGCCAAGTCTCCCAAATGAACCACCATAATGAATGACAAATCTGCGTTTCTGATTTCAGAATCATACAGTTGAACAGATCTGGCATGAGGTCAAGAATTGTGTCAACTATCCCCTGAAGACAGCCCTTCTGCAATTGGTGGATCAAGAGGAATTAGACATGGACAATAGGGATGAGCGACCAGCACATGCACACACGGCTCTCTGTCTCTGTCTCCCCTCTACATGAGGAACACACAGTTTCATAAACAATATATAACACCAAAAATGTTACTTTAACTAAGTTTTCAGTACACTATATGCACTTAGGCTGACCCGCGGTCGTCTATGGCGGCTCTCGATATCTGGAGATGATAACCAAAACCCTCGACCGACGAGAAACAACCTAACTCAAAATCTTCCGTCGCAAATCCTCGACATACAACACAGTTCCGGTCTGTTCTAGCTCTTAACTCGGTCACGTATTTCTTCTGTGTTTCACAGTTCACACTCTACAGACAAGAAATATACCGCGCCATTTCGTGCGTTAGGAGACAGCATTTTCCGCGCTTGTTAGCGACCTCTCGTGTGATCTCCTAATTCTCACGCGATTCTCAACCTAACTGCCTTAAAAGGGTCAGTACACCTGCTATTAGGGCACAGTTAACAAAAAACACAGTAACCCCTGTTCACTTGGCTACATATGAATCATAGGAAGATGTTTTTAAATGACTTGTCTGCCCAAGAGGAAGCAAACAGCATCAGACCCAGAGCAGAACCTTGAATACCGCAAGACAAGAATATCAGCTGATGCATAGTTATGAATAGTAACTGAGAAAGTCCTGTCTGACAGGTAGGAGAATCATTTCGAAGCCCCTCACTGCCTGAGCCTCCAGGATACAGTGGTCCACGGTATCAAAGGCAGCACTGAGATCGAGCAGAGGAAGGCAAGGCAGAACTTTCCCCCTGGATCATTGTGCATCACAAGATTGTTTGAGACTCTGAGAGCTGTGTCTGAGTGCAATTGATAAAAACCAGACTGCAACTTGTGAAGAATATTTTGCTTGTCTAAGATACTTTTAAACCAAGCTGTAAGCAGTCCTAGACGAGGGGCTGATGTTTGGGTATGTGTTATTTTTCTTTCCAGCAAAGAAAAAGAGAAAGTTGTTCCATCTTACTAGTCGTGTCAACAAGGTTTGGGATTAATATGACTATTAGGTACAGGGTTAGAAAACTATGTAGCGCTAGTGTCCATGTCATTGAAAGCTCTTTTAAGTACTAACAGTGAAATTGATGACAGATGTGAGCGAACACTGTCATTCATAGAGAGGGAGGAATTAATCACTGGAGTCAATTTAGTCTCAGTAGGAGCAACTATATCAGGACTGGAAGACGGTGTTCATTTAAAAAATGTACTTGAGAATTCAGATCACTGCTCGAAATAATACGGCATAAAAGACAGAAGAAAATCTTACCCCAGAGCTAGCTTAGGATTCAAGAGCTCATTTAATGGGAACATGAATCCACATTAAAAGCCAAGTCAAACAGAACACACGTATGATGTGAGATTCAAAGGCTAAGGTTCAGAGTGTGGTCTCTCATGTATGTAGAGTCTGACCTTGAGTAAGTAAGTAATATTAGTGAAACTAGGATCAAAAGTGCATTCCACATCGCTCTGCCAGGTGTGATCAAACTGAATGCTTTTGACTTTTCCTCTATAGATAGTTGCAGATAAATCTGTGAAGGGGAAGTTACAAACACACACTTCTTCTCCAAGTGTCTTCCTCCCATAGTCCGTAGACATGCAGGTTAATTGTTGACTCTAAAATTGCCTGTAGGTGTGAAATGAGTGATGAACTACCAACTTGTCCAGGGTGTCCCACCTAATATCAGCTGTGATATGGGATACGAGGCTGGACATCCTAAAGATGGGAGACGAGGAGAAAGAACTAGTGACAAGTTAATTTTGTCTATTGTCTATTATCAGCAAAACAAACGAGAGATCTTACTGCCCAGCATCAACCTCAACATCTGTGACCACCAGACAGTTACTGTGGACAGTGACATCCCTATCACCATCCCACAAGATAAACACAACCTTCATATCTGGCTTACCCTGCTCTTTCTCTTGCCACATATCTACCCTCCCTCTCCAGCTGTCTGGTAATAATCTTCAATCTTGTCAACTGTTGCAATGACACACTCCCCTCCTGTCTTGACCAGCTGGGTCTCGTCAGAACCAACTGTGTCTCATTCACACACTCAGCTTCCTGGTAGACTCCCGAACTTTGCCAAATGGAATCCTGCAAGCGGCAGCTTGTAGGACTCTCCAATAAAACCAGTAGAACAGTACAGAACAGCTATACAACGATGCTCTCGCCAGTCACACCCAGTGGCAAGACATGCAGCTCCTTCAGCATTGGTAAGTACAACTCTTTCCTTTCATTCATCCAAACTAAAATCGAAAGTTTCCACACATCCTGACCACTCGAATGAACTCCTCTTTACCACTCAGCCCTTATGTCTCCTTGAGATCTCCTCTGTAGTCCCCAGTAGAGCTGTCCATGGCAGGAATGAGATGCTCCACTTGTGTTCTGGATGCCATCCTGTCTTGTTAAGGACTGTGTCCGAGAAAGCATTAACTTCTCCCTCAGCTCTGGCTCAGTTCCCCAAACACTCAAACTGGCTGCTGACATCACTATCCTCATAAAATCTCGAATCACACACACCATGATCGACCCACGTCCGGTCTTCCATTTCAGAAACACTGAAATGTGTCACCTCCCAACTCAAAGCCTCAACCTCATCTCAAACAACCTGTTGGAGGTCTTTGAATCCAGCCTCTGCTCACAGCACAGAAACAGCACTTCTTAAAGTCACCAACATTCTCCTCTTGGACCTCACAGCAGCTTTCGATACCATCAACAACACCATCCGTCTCTCTCTTCTGGCTAAGGCTTTGTTCAACTCTACCCTCACTCTCTCTGTTTTAATCCATGTCTTCATCAATCTAAAGTAAGACTACTGTATGTCCAGCAGCATTTCACATGGCACATATCCAAAGAACTAAATAAACTCCAGTATATCCAGAACTAGGGCTGCCTGTCTTTTCTCCCAGTCCAACTCCCATGACCACATACTCAAGAAACTTAGCTGGCTCCCTGTCCCGCAGCACATCCTTTTCTAACTCACCTCAAAAACCAGGCCCCTGCTACCTCAGAGTCTAGACACCATTCCACAACTTCCTTTGATGTCTCCTGTCTCCACCTCTGAACAAAGCACTGGACCCAGGGCGACAGCGCCTTCTCCATGGCTGTGCCCTTCCTCTGAAACTCTTCTAAGACTGCATCAATCTTGTCTGTTCAAAACATGACTCAAAACTCATTCATGAGTGTGTTTTATATTTCATTGTGTTGTTTGATTGACTTGACTCCTGGAAAGTGTCTTTGAGTGTGCTCTATAAATAAAATGTATTGTGCACAGGGATGTATTATTCTCTCCTCTTGGACGGCCTCAGATCACCCAAACATGTGCACACTCAAGAGTGTCCAGGTTAGTCCAGGACTTGTAGGTTTGTAGACATTTGTAATGTCATCTGTGATGGTAATGTGGTCGGTACTTTTAATGTCTACTGACCACTCAAAGTGCTTGTCACGTTCACCTATTCACACACACAGTCATCCACTTGCACTTCCACACAACAGAGGCTGCCATGCATGGTGCCAAGTTCACACATCAGCACTAAGCTCAACCTTGCACACACACAATTGCTCTGGGGCATGTTAGGGTTCGGTACCTTTCAGCACTGGACTGGACTGGAATGGACTGGGGAGTCCGGAATCAAACATCTTATCTGAACTGTAGCTCTGGGCTTCACAATTCAGCTGAAAAAAATCAAATATTTGAGAGTGGCTTTAGTTTTGGGGGTGGTAATGTTCCTGTTATTGATTTTCACAAGTGTCATTTTGTCATCACCTTTGATGCCTCTGGGGAAACTCACCCGGGGGGATGTGCGAGGCTGGTGTATGCAGAAGTGTAGTGCCAACTGACAGTTTCAGTGTTGAAGAGTATCCTGTTATCACTGGAGGCTTCACTCAGCAACATTTGTGCTCCTTCTTCTCTGATCGACTGTGCCGTCACGGTGTGAAAAACTGAAATTGGCTAGGCTACTATGTAATCTAACTTTTATAGGACACACACTGGCACAGCGACAGTTACTTTTGATCTTTTCATTGGATTTGTTGATGACAATAAATGTAGCATATCACCAGCCTGATCATTTAATGTGCGCTCCGGCAATATGTCGAGGTGTTCACACACGATAGAAGCTGTTGTTAATATAATTGCATTTTCCTTTTTCCTTTACCCCTCGGCAGATTAAATATTTATTACATCCCTTATCCTCTGCTTCATTCTGACGTGTCTTTGTGTTGCGTGAGATAGACAAAGAGCAGTGCATGCATTGAGGAGCGCAATAAAAAAAGCTATAGACACGGACACATACAGTATAAGTGAGAAAAGCAGAGATGCCATCACCGTATTGTGAGAGGGACACAGCAGGAGCAGAGCATAAGCAGGCAGCATAATGAGCAAGAGGGAAAGATTGTCAGGTTATACAAATCAGCTCACTGTCTCTATTGAACATGATTATACATGAAGCATATTTATATTTGGAACAGAAGCTTATTAGCACATTTTCCTCGTAGAAGGAGTCTAGAAAAAGGCTCATTCTGTGATAACATAACCAACATCATATTCTCAAGTCATTATACACTAATGAAACATAGTTATGAATATGATATCACATTTCTGCCGCATTCAGTAAATAGAGCCTTAAATGTATGTAAATTTAAACATTATAATTTATTCTAGGACATCCAATCTGTTTGTGTGCTTTCTAAGTTGTTTTTATAGTAACTGAGTACAAGAATACAAAGTGTAGTGAAACATAGAGACCTATAAAGAAGTATAAATAACTTACAGCAGAGTTAAAAGCCACACAAGACCAAAATGAAGACAAACAGCACATTTCTTTCCACTTAGATCCATCAGATGTGTGTTTTCATAGTTTCCAGCACACTGCAATGTTAACTACGCCTTAAATAGCAACAACAGTGTCTTGAATTCTTAGTTATAATCTCCATGCGTGAGCGACTGGCCTAATGGCATAGAGTTATTTCTGAATGTTTATGAATTCTACGCTCATTTGTTTGATCATAAAACATGCGTCTCTGTCAGAGTTCATGAAGTAGACACACTGATGCAGACCATTCAAAGAAAGCAATGATTTGCTGACCTCTGCTGGTGAATGTTTTGCATTACAGTCAATGGAATTAAATCATTGACATGTCTCCATACTGACACCGACAGCCGCCATCATCAGATGTCCTCTGATGGGTGGGAGCATAGAAATATGTGGACTGGTCTGACAACACAGATGTCCTGTACAAGAAGGGTCAAAGGACTCTGATAGGAACCTTCTATGACTCTGTGGTGGCATCTGCATTATTCCATTCACTCTTCTTCTGGGGAGGGGGAGCACGGAGACAGACAGGAAACAGACTCAAACTGGTCAAGACAGCCAGCTCTGTCCTGGACTGGCCCTTACGCTCCATAGGGGACATGGGAGAGAGAAAAAATCATGAACAACTCCTCTCACCTCCTGCAGCTCCTTCAGCAACAGACTGCTCCCACCGTGTAAGAAGGAGCTCCACCACAGGTCTTTCATTCCAACAGCTATCCGACACTTCAACATCAGCGTGACTTTTTATATATATTTCTTAGTTGTGAATAATTTATTATTACACACAAACACGCAAACCTTTTCATCATTCCCAGAAGCGCACACACATTTCCCATAACCAGAAACACAATTCACCTGTCCACACGTCTCAATATTCAAAACACTTAATGCAAAACCTTACACAAAAGTGACCCAATACATAATTCATTGCACTACGTGTTCATTCAGCAAACACATGCTCTCCTCTCCATATAATTAACTCAAGTTATCATAACATAAACTCAGAGATCACACTCTTCTCAAGCTGAAAACACACATCCTGAAAATTGTTAACACACCAATCAGAATTGGGGATCAATAAATAGAGCTTAGAGGCAGGCTCGTGTCCTTTGGAACAATGGATCCCAACCATGCAGAGGTTGAGAGACAAGAAAGAGGAAGAGGTTTGATTATGTTTTTTTTCAACATATCCAAATATTGTAAATGATTTATGATATATGTTGTAGGTCTAGTGTGTAACATTTAGGAGGCTCTCTTAAAATAATATAGCTGAATTGGAATATAATATTCATAACTATGTTTTCATTAGTGTATAATTACCTTAACTGAAATTAGAGCTGAACCTTACGAACTATAAATAACCAAATGAATCAGAGTAAAGTCACTGTAAAAAATTCAACTGGCTGGCAACCCTGCTGCCAGTTTTTTTTTGGCCTTTTAAGCTTTATTCGATAGAGACAGCTGAAGAGGGACAGGAATGTGGGGAGAGAGGAAGATGGAGAATGACATGTGGGAAAGAGCCACAGGTTGGATTCAAATCCTGGGCTTCCGCATGGAGTGGCTGCTCTACGTACTGAGCTAAACACTGCCCCCAGTGGTAACTTTCAATGGTAGAGATGTGGTTAGTGTATAACATAATAGCTAGAAATTACTGTGTCTTATTTAGATGCACCTTTGGCCTCACAGCACGTCTTCATGGGCACCATGCGTTCATTCAGTTTCATGTTTAAATCTGATCCTATCATCCAGTTTTCTGAGGAGAACACAAACCTCACAGAGCCCTGAAATGTACCGAGATATGCAGTAATCCTGTGTATAATAATCATATATGCAGTACTTCTGTGTATAATAATCATATATGCAGTACTTCTGTGTACAGTAACCATATATGCAATACTTCTGTGTACAGTAATCATATATGCAGTATTTCTGTGTACAGTAATCATATATGCAGTATTTCTGTGTACAGTAATCATATATGCAGTACTTCTGTGTACAGTAATCATATATGCAGTACTTCTGTGTATAAAAATCATATATGCAGTACTTCTGTGTACAGTAATCATATATGCAGTACTTATGTGTACAGTAATCATATATGCAGTACTTATGTGTATAATAATCATATATGCAGTACTTCTGTGTACAGTAATCATATATGCAGTACTTCTGTGTACAGTAATCATATATGCAGTACTTCTGTGTACAGTAATCATATATGCAGTAATCCTGTGTATAATAATCATATATGCAGTATTTCTGTGTACAGTAATCATATATGCAGTAATCCTGTGTATAATAATCATATATGCAGTACTTCTGTGTACAGTAATCATATATGCAATACTTCTGCTGCTACAGTAATCATATATGCAATACTTCTGTGTACGAGAATTCATATATGCAGTACTTTCTGTGTCACAGTAATCATATATGCAGTAATCCTGCCTCCACTCTAGCAAATGAGAGGTGTTCCCTTTAAACAACAATCCGACTGTAACGTGACGCAAGATGCTTCCCTCCCATATACCTTGTGTCCTCTCCTCACGCCGGCAGCCATTCCAGCGCACCTCCTGCATCACCTCCTGGTCCAGCCTCCCCCCTCCCTTCTCCCTCTCCTCCCCTCCTTCCCGAGTGTGTGAGCCAGGATCGCCGCTCCATCCAGCGGAGCTCTTGGCGAAGAACCGCAGGGAAACAATGAAAACCGAGGCGATGGAACCGCGAAGATTCTGACACTGCAACGGGCGAGGGGGCACAGGTAAGAGAGGCCTGACTTTGTCATTGAAATCATCAGAGGCGCTGGACGCGGCGGAGCTGTCATTTTGCGGTGGATGCGCCTGCGGAGTGGAGACTGTGTGCATCAAGGATTAATAATGTATGATTGGAGTAAAATGTGTGGAACGTGCTGTGTATTTAAAGCCGTGCGTATCAAGGCTCGGGCTATTTCCTATCTGTTTATTTTGGTGCAGCTGATGGATGCTGCGCAGTGCGCTCCGGCAGATGTTTGCGCGTCTTATCGTCATCCTGTGCGCCCATTTGTGAGCGCGTAACTCCCAGGGGCCTTTAGGCGTCAGATGCATGTAGTCCACCGGCGCCAGCGTCAGAACAGTCAACATATTTATTGATGAAAAGACTGCTCCGCTGTCCCTGCATGAAGAAAACAGCTCACTCTGTCTTAAACCCCAGAGTAAGTGACATCCATGTTTGCAGGAAGCAAAGTCGTGACAGGTTGCCCAGCGCTGCAGTTTGACCTTGCAGCATTTTTGTATTTCAGGAAAGCACGTCCCACCAGGAAGATAACACAGGCACAGCTTTCAAATGTTGCAAGTGGATTACTATAATGGCATCAAAGTGTTATCCAATTTGTATGGCTGTATGGACTTAACTCACTTATTGTTTTTCTTCAACATTTGGAACATAAAAAACAGTCAGAGATGACCTTAAGTGTATTTTGAGTTTGGTTGGAGAGCCTCCGATCTTTCTGAATAACCTTGGCACAAAAAACATGATATATTTTGACAAATAATGCTGGCTGATGGTGCCAAAACCTTTAAAGTGCACAACATACAAGCAGAGAATCTGTATGAATACAAACAGACATGGACCCATCAGGTTGAAAGAGATGCTTTGTGATCATTTTGTGTCTCTTTGTAGTAGTTCTGAGTCACTTTGTAGTCATTTTGACACCCTTGCCTGTGACCCGTAGTCCTGTTTACTAATGCTTCCATGCATATGGTCCTTTTTTTTGAAGCCCACATACAGTCAGTGTCTGGAAAGCAAGAGAGAGTGGAACAGAAACACAACACACCTTGACTACAGAGGCAAACCCCGGTGCTCTTTACTGTCCTTTGGTTCAGGTCACTCCTGCCCTTTACAGCATGGCCATCTTGTCAGCAGCAGGCTTCCTCCATCCCGTTCTCCATCCTTCTCAACCAATGGCAGCTCTCGTTCTGCTCACGTTCCACACAAGTGGCGGACTGACCGTCACCATGGTGACTTGGCAGTCGTTCTCACAGCATGGTGTCAGCTCAGATGTGCCTGTGGTGGGAAAATCTCTTAATTCTGCCATTTTCTCCTGTGATAATTATAAACAGAATTATTGATCTGGAATAGTGCGAGTCTGCGGCAGACTGTATGCAGGGGTCGTCTACTGTACTGTTTTCATTCCTCTTTCATGCAGCACATGTAGCTACTCATCTAGTCTGGACTGTAACTGTAAGGCTAATCACAACATTTAATTCAGCGTGTCTGCTCTTGCTGCAAGGGAAGGAACAGTGCAGTAACGTTTCATTGCACCTTTGCTTAGGGATGCACTGATTAGTGCTGTGTTTCAAAACATCCTCTAAGAAAATGTGTGAACCACTGCAAAGTGGGGCATTTGCCAGCTTTTTTTTGGTTTGTTGCTGAAAACAGCTAACCGCTGCAACCAAAAATGAGAGATTTTGAGAGCCCCAAGTAAATGCCAGAGAACCAAAACAATGAGCTGAAAGATACTAAAGTTCCATAGAGCTAAGAGGAACTTGTTTGTAATATTGGTTACAGACATGTTTGTCACATTTTGGGTTTATTTCAGACTCTTGAAGCTACAATATTCAATATTTTTGTAAGACTCTGTACATTTTTTCTGATAATTTTATTAGTACACATCTATGTCGTATACTGTGTGCACTATGTACTTCAAGTAATGTTGTCTTAATTTGAGTAGGGCTGCTGGAGACTTATTCTTCCCCAAATAGCAACCAGGCAAAACATTAGCAGCAATATTTGACTACCAAAACATACATATAAGACATGTATGCAACAACATTTGTATATTGCAGTATTATTCTTTTGCGTTTTAGTCAAATCAGTCAGGCAAGAAGTGTCCAGTGTTTCACACCCAACTTTTTGACAGTTCAGTGTGCACCATGCATTTTGGCATAACTGACAGTGTGAACTTATGTACTCAAAATATGGAAGTACAAGAATTGAGAAGAGGCCGTGTTAGTCTTTTGATCCAATGACCAACATGACTTTAAATGCAAATGTTGCTCTCTGTATGCTAGATGTGTCAATGAATATGGTACTATTTATAATATGACAAAAGGGTAAAAAAAAAGATGCACTGCTGTCTTCATTGTATTAATGCACCTTCTTCCTGAATGCAGCCTGATGTAGACAGAGTCTCCCACATTGTATTAGCATGATTGCAGATATTGATTTCCTCATTTTATCGCCGCTCTTCTGCTCGTCTTGCCTCTGAGTAAAATAGTTCACACAGACTATTAGTTTGATCACTTAGGCTGCAGTGCTCTGGCATGCTTTTAGTCGGTGCTGCTTGGCTCACTAATGACAAACCCAGTGCGAAAGATATTTAGAGCTTTTGACCTGATTAAGTTTATGGCGTTCCAGATTAGATAGAATTTTTAAAGAAGAGCGTTGTGTAAAGAGTCAACCGTTTACATTTTACCCAGAAGTGGCAGCACATTACAGCTAAATCTCAAGATCCAGAGAGACTATGATGTAAAGAAGGGTATTGGCTCTATTTCAAGACAACAAACAGAAGATGTGGGTAATTACTTTAGATGTATTTATAAAGGTTTAACAGTATTTGTTATATCTTCCTCTCCTCGGTTTTTCCTTTGCGCTCTGTGGTAAATGTGTTGATTGATGGTCGTGTAAGAGCTGTGCTGTAGCTTTACTGCTGTGCTCTGCTGGATTTTAGCTAAGCTAGTCTGCATCCGCTGCAGCAGGAGGGTGACTCTGCAGGATTGAAAACCAAAAGTCACTCTTTGTGCTCTGTCACATCTCTAGTTTACTGAGGAGAGATCTGATGAGAGTGAGTACATACAACATATACTTGACTCCAGCAATAGCCTGTTTCTTGCTGGTGCACGTTCTTGGACCACATGCATGTCCACAGAGCAATAGAGGCTTGAAGTGTAGAAGGTAATTGTTGCTGCTATCCATTCTGCTCATGTCGTTTATATTCTCCATTAGAAGTGCAGCCACTTTAGTGGCTTTGACGGTAATTGACATTCCACAGCATATGCCAGCATGCATTGGACATGAACTGTTCAAAACCAAATAGGACGGAGTGAGGATGTTTATGTGCTTCAGCATGAGTTCTATTTATTATACTTAATTGGAAACTCAATATGCAATACTACAAATGTGTCTAGTAGCTCATTACAATGAGTGGACGAGAGTCTAAAAGCTTGTAAAGCTCTTTGGATAAAAGACGTGACATGTAACAGACAGGCATGTAGCACAGTGAAATCACAGTATACATGATGGAATCAGAGAGGATGTTGAGCAACTTTTTGGGTTTTGCCAAATAGACCTGAGTCACATGAGCTCCTCTCCACCATGAAGTCCCGAGAGAGGACAAATTACACAAACACTCAAGAGCAGTCTGTCCGCTATCTGTGTGTCTCTTGACGAAAAAATTTAACTTGGAACAATTTAACATCAGCACAATCGCTGGAATGTTCAGTAGAGCTCAAATACAACCAGAGAGCGCCACCTGGCAGCTCTGTTTATGGCATCCTGGCAGAGGACAGTACTATAAAGCCGTGGTGCCAGGCAGACGAGACACTAGCCCTGTTTGAGACTGCATTGGAGACAACAGTAAAAATGTAAAGAAAGAGACTGCGCAGTGCTCACTATCAGAGGTGGTCAGTTTTGATTTTGCCTCTGGGGGCAATGGCCGATGTTTCTGAATTTCCAGTGTAGTGATATCCAGAAAATAGACATCTAAAAATTCTGCAGTCTTATTAGCAACGTCATACCCGAAAACAAGGACAGAGACGTGTTCCCTCATAAAACCAAAACACACGTTTCTGCATAAACCTTGCCTCTGTGCAGCTTGCCCCTTTTCTCTTTGAGGATGGGTTCATTCATTGCCCCTTGTGGATGATGGGGGATAAACACAACACAGCACAACACATACTGTAAGCAGCAGTCCACATGCTAGCTACACACTAGCAGCAGGCATCAAAATTGAAGAACTGCTACCCAACTGAGTATCAGCTGCTAGCCAGGAGGCCTGAGCCTCTGCATTTCTTTCCGTATTTGGTTGATGCAAGTTAGACTTGTCTTATGTTTAATATGAAACAGAGGAGTCCCATGTGTCTTGTTTTCTTCCATGAGAATAGTTCTAACAAACATGATCACAAAAAAGATTTGAATTTTATTACAGTCAGCTCTGAAGATTTATCATTTAATTATTTAATCCTGAATGAACTGGCTTTATCTAAACTGATGATCTGCGCGTCATATTATTTTTCTAAAGTAAACAGGATCTTATGTGATATCAGTTTCACAATTATAAAATTTCTTGACTTGTCCTCGTGTATTTATAGTGCAGAGTACCACACGTGGTGCGTCACGCTTTTGTGTTTCCCAGGCAGCATCATAATAGAAGCTGCTGACTGTGCAGTCTGTCTAAATAAGACAATGAGTTATCGTCATCTAGTCAGATAGAGAGGGATGTATTATTTAAATCAGATATTTAAATCAGAAGTGCTAACTCCCTCACTGTTTTCTGTGTACAGTTTTAATGATTTAACTGATTTGCTATGTGGGATGATAAAGAGGACATAGTCATTCGTTAAATGTACTCCTAAACACATGGAAAGACAGACAAGACTGACAATGTGGTGTCACCTGTTTCCAATCCTCTGTGCTTCTGGGCATGGGTATAAAGAGGGAGCACGCCTCTATAGGTACCCTTTTATGGAGGCTAAAGGAGGTGGGTGTTGTTTTGATTGGAAGATGGAATGGGTGGATACATTTCAGCTAATTAGGTTAAATTGTTCATGTTGTACATTTCGTTGATTAGTTCTGAATGTAGAGTATTTTTTTTGTTTATATTGCAGAACTTAATGTGCGTTTGTTGGGACAAACAAATCAAGGAAATAGTTTGTTTTATTTCGTTTTGGGGTTTTTTTGTAATCCGTGTCCGTCCTCTCTTTCACAGATCTACTGTGATAGGCTGGTTTGAACTGGAGAGAAGGCCTATCAGACTTTTGTTGTATACTATGGGAAGAGCACCACACCATTTGTGTCTTGGTTTAAAGACCACGTTCATTTGCTAACCTGTTTTCCGAACAGCGTGATGTTTTTGTGACCCTGCATCTCTCTTTGCAACAGCGGCGTATTAAAGTAACATTGTTTAGCACTTCTACCACAAGATAACGTTACTCATGTTGATGCTACAGGCCTGCCTAGACTATGAGCTCAGAGTACTAGGGTAGGTTTTCACGCCCGGAGCGTGGGGCAATGCAGACAGGGAGCTGTGCGTGGGCAAGTGGGCAATATAACCGGGCTTAGCAGCGTTTATGGACACAATGCCCGAGGAGAAGAAAGCAAAGAAGCTAAGAAGAGAAAAGAAGAGGGAGCAGTAAACAGCAGCACATATTAACAGAATGCATTTTAGAGAAGTTGTATTTTTGTGCATTTTAAGCTGATTTTCTTTTTAAACTTTTGCACAGAGTCAGCCCACAAAGCTAACCACCTGCTGGATCTAGCCTCATATTTAGCTTAGAGACATAAGAGTGACATCCATCTTCTCAGCAAGAAACCAAGTTTTTTTTGTTTGTTTGTATCTGTAATGTTATCAACATCTAAATTGTAATTTGTTTACCTCAGAGCACTGCTGGTTTTATACGGGCATCTCTAGAATATCTATTTCTGTTCTGTACACAAGAAACAGTGTCACAAACGGTCACTGTCAGTGACCTGACACTGTGAAAGGACAGGACAATGACAGGTTGCTGATGCACAAGCTACCACAGAGCCCTGACGTAGCCCAGTGTTGACCTCTGTGTGATATAACAGGAACACAGAGGGATAGATAATACAAATATCATTTATCTATGATTCAACGCCTCTCACTGATCAGTGTCCAAACACAAGTCAGGAACAGTGTTGGGAAGGACCACGGGGGCTTTGGATGACCAACACTCACACACAAACACATCCATATACAGTGCACACACACACTCAGTGTTGAATGGGTTCGCTGGATTAACAGCAATGACTCAGTGTTGTTGAGCCCGAGGCTGTCTGACAGCCAGTAAACCTGTTTCTGTGCCTGGTTGTCAGTTGGGAATACACAGGGGGTTCAAGGAGACTTTAGCTGGCGTGAGTCACACTTTCCCCCACACACACAGACACAGACACACACACACCCCTCCTTCTCCACCATGTCCCGACCTATGGGGTGCAAGTCGTGAGTTGCACTACCACTGCAGTCTGCTCTGTTCGGATGAGGAAGGGAGCATCATTACCTCTTTGTGTGTACCACTTTTCTCGTAGTATGTTGTACTTCTTCTTTGCTCACAGTCCCATGCATAAACACGCATGCACACTCCAACTGTGCAGAACATTTGTTTCAGATATGCTGGGATTAGTCAAGGTCATATCATTGTAGAGAGCAAGGACACACTTTCTTTCATAAGAGGAACCGCAGTGTCTCTGCTGCAGACATAGAGGGGGGCGAACAATGACTGTCTGTGTGTGTGTGTGTAATCATGTCTTTGCACAGTCCTGCGTCCATGTTATCACCCTGCACACAAAAGTTCTTTCCATCTTTTATCAATCTAACATCCCTTCTTCTTCTACTCCCACTGCCTGTCTCCACTTCCTTACCTTCACAAGGTCCTTCATCCCCTCTTCCATATCACTGACTTACCTCTCTCCTTATTCTGCCTACATTCACTACTCCATCCATCCCTCTTTCTCTCCTCTACCTGCTTTGTGTTTCTGTCTTGTCAGCGCAGAAGCTGCTTGCGTGTCATACTCACTGTGTGTGTGTGTGTGTGTGTGTGTGTGTGTGTGTGTGTGTGTGTGTGTGTGTGTGTGTGTGGCTGCGGAGGGTGTTACATAACCACCTAATAAATCCTGTATGATGTGCTGTGATGTGGCTTGATCTGTTGTGACAGCGGCCAGAGAACATGCTGCCTTCCTGAGCCTATGTCACACTGTGTAGAGTAAAATCTTTCTTTATTTTTTATTTTCTTTGATGTAAACAGTCGCACAAGCCAATCAAATCTCAGTAATGGCTGCAGGTGTGTCCCTATTCATCTTCCCCCCGCCTGCGTTTCATCTTCATCGCTTTGATTCACTCTGTTTTTGATCATAAACATTCAGATCATTTGTTACGTCACCTTATTATAGACTAATAAAGCAGACCAATTACTCACAGACACATCATTTCACAGTATTTGGACTCATTAGACTTGTTTACTTCGGATTTAATTAGGTAAAACATGTGCAGCACGCAAACCTGCCTGACCTGCCTCTGTGTGTTCATGTGTTTGCTTGCACAGGCCCATGCCCTGTTTTGTTTTCTTTCTTTTTTTTTCTCTCTTTGCAATTTTCCTCACAACAGAAAAATGGGACCATATGTGAAAGGAAGCTGAACAACCCCAATAATGATGCTAACCCACCACCCCATCAGTTTTTTCCAACACCAGCACCAGCAACCTACATCATCCAAGGATGTTTACTTCCAGCAACCACAGTAGCCAACGTAGCAGGAGAGCCTGGCAGCAGATAACAACAACCCTGCTGCAACCGCAGCAACTTGCTTTAGCCAGGGCTCCTGGTACTAGGATGCCAGAATCTTCCGTCTCCCAGTCCCTGCAAACCTGGAGGGCTGGCAACTAGCTTTCATGCTGGCAACTAGCTTGCTTGCATTCATGTCTTCCTCTGTCAACTTCTCTCTCTCCAACTGCAGAATTCCTGAAGCACAAGCTTTTATCTCTTTCTTCTAACTTCTATCAGTCACTTCTTCCGTCCAATCACTCGATCTTTGGCTCAACATTTCCTTACTGGAACAGGATTGCCTTCTTCTAGGATAAACCATATTATCTGTTCTGAAACGATCCCTCAAGTCCACCCTACTTCAACGACCACACCAACATGTTCTTTGCACGGCTCATGTTTCTTATTTAAGAAGTTCAGAAGCATGCTCGCGTTGCAGAAACACACCCAAAACTGGGTCCTCCATTTTCAGCACTGCTACATCTCAAAGATCTCATTCATGAGCAGAACCACGCCTCAACACTGCTACTTCTGGCCTAACCCTGTTCTCCTCTTTCACTTTCATTCCTCACCTCTGTACGGTCCTTTGCGCATTAAGATTGTGTGGCCAATGTAGGCTTACTTTATTTTAAATGCACTTCCTATTCACCCAAAAAAAGCTGTCAGATTTACAGAATATGGCAGAAATTGAATATAACATGCATAAGTACACCACAAGATTCCTCTAATTCCTCCACACTGTTCCTTTAAAACTGTTCTAGTCTCCGAGATCAATATGAGATTACTCAAATTACATTTTGTAGGTTATTTTCATGTCGTACTCCCCATGAGTTGTGGAGTTCCCCTTTCAAACAAACACTGTGAATGAGAGGCAGCATATTCAGTACGCCTATCCATGCACAAGTCGTTGTCGTTCCTTCAATTGACACAGTAGAGAGTTATCAGTGTGAGGCTTTATTTCATGTTCTCATTCTCTGACTGTAGTGGGAGAGAGAACAGGAAGGTTTGAGTCAGCCGTGGTTGGCAGAGAGACAACACAGCATGGAGAGGTGACTTACAGTAATAAGTGCCTCGCATTAACATACATACAGCACACAAACCTGCCACTCAAGAGCCCACTAAGTTGTGTGTGATGCATTATTGATGCAAATAAGCTTCCTCTTTCGCTGTCTTTTTCCCTCTTCCCTCAACATTCTCTGTGTCTTACACCTCGCATTTGCTGTGTCCGGTAACGTAATGCAGGGGTGAGTTTTGTCATGTCACTGTGTGCATCCTGGTGTGAGCCTCAGTACTCAAAGAGCCAGCGTGGGAGCGCTCATAGAAGCATACAGATGCAGATGCAAACGTCTGTTCCCTTTGCTCGCTTCTGCCCTGATGAGACACACGAGTGGTGACTGGTTAGTTCTCCCACATTGGTTGCTGAACCCTGATGTTCTGTCTTTGCCAGCAAGCAAGTGTCAGCTTGAGTCAGCAGCACCATGCCGCTTGCTGAGGCATCCAGAGCCAAACACAGAGGCAGTCAGCAAAAGTGTGTGTGTGTGTGTGTGTGTGTGTGTGTGTATGTGTATAACCTCAATGGTTTTTGTCACTTTCTCAAGCTGCCACTCTCTCTTCTTTCTGGGTGTCTACATGTCTCTACATCATCACTCACCGGTCATGTCTGTGTTTCACTGCAGGCTCTCAGTGCTGAGCTGACGAACAGAGAGACAGAGTGAGGACAGAAGAGGATAAAGGTCGCAGAAGAGGCTGTCTGGCCCCATGTCTGCCCCTGCTCCAGCCAATCGGAGGACTGGGTTGGGCTCTCGTCGGTGAGTAGCCAATGACAACCTGTCCTGTTTTTATGCTGGGGTATTCAGTGTAACCTAATATCACAACCACAGTTGACACAAGTAGCTCTACTTTACACACTAGGAGACAAACAAATTAATTACATTCATGACTTAACATAACCTTTGATAGCTTTTACAGTGCTTTAGATAATGCACAGATTCATTCCATTTCCACAAGCTGCTTCATATTGTCACAGAAATAACTAAATATCCCCCACCTAAAGGACTCAGAAGGTAAGGAGTGTTGTTGAAAGGGGAATTAGACAGTGGAAAAGAAGATTCCCCATGGAGAGCTCCATCCCAGCAGCCCACAGAGGCTTTGCAACATGATTAGAGGCACGAAACTGCACGGCGTATGCAAGACGCAACACTACTATAGTTATTATAGAACACAGGAAGGACTGTGTTTTGTATGTATGTAGATGATATTTTAATATAAAACCTGCGTAACTTAGTTATCTATATTCGCCTGTAAACATAAAATGTTGATGTGTTTTATCTCATGTCATGTTCATTTCTTCTTTGTGGCAAACATGGACATGGTGCTCTCTTTTCAGAGTGGTCTTGCTGTTTGCGGCAAGTCAGTGCAGGAAGCTTCATGAATGTATCTCTCTCTCAAGCAGGAGGACTCATGGTCTTGGTTTAACTTGATTCTTGATAACTTGATTGACTTAGCGTGATTCTTGGGACACAATTCTTGGGAGCTGCACTGATGCCGCAGGAGCATCCACTCACTCCTTGTACATTTTCTCCTTCTATCATTCCTTTGTTGAGTATCTACTTTCTGTGTGCTCTGTGTATGTGGAGCATAAGTATTTCTAAACTTCTAAACACTTGAAGAACTCATCTGTTGGCACCACCTTCTAATTAGAGGCCCGTTTAATGTTTTATAAATCAGTTATCATCCATAACTAAGAGCAGGTTGTCAGGTATTGAAAAATCACTCTGGCTGGTGTTTCTTTTCCTCCAGCAGGACTCGAGCTTTGTCTTTTAGTGCATGCTTAAGTGGACGGTCTGACCTCTGACCAATGCAGGAGAGGATCTAAGTGGAAAAAGGTTGATTTTTCACTGGCAATCCAGTTTATTCAAATGAATTGGCTCCTCACTCATATATAAAGCATTAGCAAATTGATATTGGGAGATTGATAAAATGATTTAAAAATTAGAAAGTGGCACGCTCCACTCTTACTCAGCTCTCTTCTTCTCTTTTTCTGCTCCAGTCATGGTCATGTCAGCATTTTTAACTCAGTTAGCTCTTTTTTAATTAGCTCTATTGATCCTGATGGAGGAGCTATGGTGGTATTATTGGCAAGAAGATGGACTCAAATAAATAAACTAGATGCTGTCAGCCACCTCCCACACACACTGACCTGTGAGCGGCAGGTTCACTGTAACCCGAGTGCAGTTTATCGAGTGTATTGATGTGTTCTCTCCTACAGTTACTGGACTTCTTTGGTCGGTTTACGGGACACTGGTGAAAGGATGAAACCATTGATAACTTTTTCCACGTCCGTTAAGCCGTATACTGTGTGTTGTACTAATGTTCTCACTTTACACTGCGAGTGCTTCAATACTCTTGTACATCCAGAATGTATGTTTTATAGCTAATGTGTACAAAATGATTGTTGGGTCTTGATTG
Source organism: Nibea albiflora (assembly GCA_014281875.1). NCBI lineage: Eukaryota > Metazoa > Chordata > Actinopteri > Sciaenidae > Nibea > Nibea albiflora. The sequence continues at coordinate 22,016,717 of CM024793.1, read as the reverse complement.
CTTCTGTGGTCCAGTTTCACACAGTCACTACTTTAATACTATGGAAAGCCTATTTGGCATTGACGTTGCCTGGTGAGCTGGAGTATCACTATAAGTACTGTTGTAATCTTGCCAAAAATCCACTTATATTACTTTTGTGTGAAGTGTTTTAATCTGTCTCATCCAGATGTTACAAACCACAGATATATGTGTGGGTCACATAGAGATAGATTCCCTCCTGTGCACCAGTCAAGACGTCTGGTTAGTGGTTGTAATGGTTTCTTGGTGTGTAGCTACAGATAGATCAATCTGTAGCTGTGGTGTCCTCCTCTTTCTCGTCTCTTCTCCTCAGATTCAACCCCCTGAAGGTGCTGCAGCCCAAACGCCGCTTGCAGCAAATATTGGCGTCCTCGCCCGTCCCGGTGCCCAAGCCGGCGTCGGGGACAGGGACGGGGACGGATGTGGCTGCGCCAGGGGCCACGGTGCCGGTGGCCATTCCTATGCCTGCGCCCCCTGCGTGAGACTCAATTAAGTTATAGTCTCAGACAGCATGTTCCGTAGCTGTAGATGTTGCTCTGGCATGCACTGTAAGCCACTAAAACAAGACCAACAACAGCACACAGGCAACATTTACCTGTCGGTTTTCCCTCCATTCCCCAATTGTCCATTTATACTAGTGCTACACTCGTCAACATAATGAAGCATCCTCGTCAGAAGAGGACTTGGAAATGAAGCATTATCATGTAGAGCTAGTTAGTGCTAACAAAGATGGCTACATATTTGGGTTTAAAATAAAGACACGGTCGTCCATACCGGTCGTATCATTCTCTCTGCAGCCAGCTTGACAGGCCTGCCATGCTGTGTTACAGTCGCTAGCTCTAATTGGGTATAGTGAGTGATCAGTCGCTGTGGTGCCGACCAGCTTAACTGATTGATTGAGTTTGAAACGTAACAGATAATCTTGAGATAGCTCACTATGAATAACATGAACACAGCACTGGGATGCCAGGCGGAGCACTCAGGGTTCATATTCAGCTTCAGAGTGTCAGCTCAGAGGAAAACAAGGGAAACCCTGACAGACGTGTACTTGCCCACAGCACTGACACTTCAGTAGAGTCACAAAGTAGATTTGTCCACTAGAATTGGCATTTTCTACTGGTTTCATGTAAGTTTTCATGGCACGAGCTTTGTGTTTAGCGGCTACATGAACAGTAGAAATAACGTTACCCTTGTGCTGTGGAAGCATACTGTGATCATGAAGTGATCACTGGTTCACCACAGCCGCTGAATCACCAGCACCATGTTTTTTTTGCAAACACTAACCAGGTAAACCACAGAGAGTTGGTGAGACATTGACATTGCCTGAATGTGTTTTTTTGGAAAGAAGGTTGAGCTAAAATTATTTCAGCTTCTGGAGCAAAGTCTCTGTCTCCACCAGAAAAAAGCCCACAGTTTGAAGCGTTCTATTCTCCACCCACTAACACTAACCAACACCTGATTCTTGGACAACACTCGGCTCCTATAGCATACCACCACCATGGATGGATGGATGGATGGATGGATGGATGGATGGATGGATGGATGGGATAGGTTGTCTGTCAAACCTGTGGTTCTGTGTTTTCTCCAGGCTCACTGCTTCCGCTGCTTCACTTTCCCTGTTTCTGTTCTGTCTTGGCTTTTGTCATATATTGATCTTCAAGAAACTACTAAGTAGTCAATATCTGGCCTCCTCCCCTAGTGTATCACACAGGACACGTTTCCTTAGAATAACCAATGCTGGAAAGTTAGAGGGGGAAATAGATGCAGCCCTTGTTTTCACAAAGAAGTGAGACACATCATTTTGTTTGTGTGTCAGATACAGCAACCATGAAATATTGAACCGTTACAAACTCTCTCCAGTGAATTATTAAACTTCCCTTGTTTGCCCATTTGTTGTTGTTCTACGTATGACCTCAGGCTTAAAGTGACTCTATGTGACTGAACAACAGCTAAATGCTTAAACAAAGTGTTAAAAAATAGCAGTAGAGAAAAATCAAAACTCAGACTCGTGGCTAAGGTAGCTAAGGTAAAGTTTGCTAGCATTAGCTAACATTAGCCACCATATGCTACCGGTCATACCAGACCATGTGCCAAAGTCCTGTGTTAACTGAATTGGGGATATATTGCTTAAGAGCTTGACTTTCATTTGTTGTTCTTTCAGTTCAGTTATCTCATGACACTTTCCATATAGACCTAGTCTAGACCGGGGGTTCCCAAACTTTTCAGCCTGTGACCCCAAAACATCAGTACCAATGATTTGCGACCCCCACCATCCCAGATGTCAGATTATTTGTCCTTGTTACATGTTTAGCACAATGCTAATAGACCTTAGCTAATGTTGTTGTTGCTGCTAATATCATTAATTAATAAGTCATAATCACATTAGGGGTCAGAAGGTATAGTGTAAGGGCTAAAGTATTCTATTTCTGAAAGTTTTTACATTTTATTTGATTTCAGAAAATCATCTTGCGAACCCGAAATTGGAAAATGTTTTCCTGATTGATCTAATAATTCTCTTGTTCCTGTCAGGCATGAGATAGCTTATTATGTGGTAAAAAGTTGAAGTTTAAATATAAAGTCACTGAGATGGGTGTGTCCATGTTTTGTATCTCAATGCTGTGGCGCAGAGTTATCGTGTCCTGTGTGAAAATCCCTCATGGCTGCTGCTAATTGGTCCTGCTTGTCCCTTCCTTCCTCTGTAGAGGCCAGTGATTGGGCAACAGTCATGTCTTTTTAAAGTAACAGGTCATTATAGCATTTCGTATATGTCATTCAATATCAATATATTATATTATTCAGTATGATTATAAAGAAATTTGAATGATTACAATAAAGTGTTGATGGAAGTTGCCCATCACAGATCACCCTTCCGTTTCCTGGCTTCCAGTGATATACTGTGATACTCAACAACTTCATTTTGTTTAGCAGGATAGTAGCAATGGTGAAGGTGAAAATTTGTGTTTATTTAAATTGCTTTCAACATTATTATTTAAATGATACGTTTGGTTTCTAAGGTGATTTTTGCAAATGTGTCTAACATGAATTAGTTTGAAGGGATAGTTCAGCATTTTGGGAAATACACTTAATTTGCTCTCTTGCCAAGAGTTATGGGACGACTCAGCAAGTGGTTAGCTTAGCTTAGCATAAAGGCTGGATGTAGGTGGAAACAGCTAGCCTGGCTCACTCAAAATCTCAAAAATTCCACTATCATCACCTCATTGGTTCTCAGAAATGGACGATTCTTGACGATGGGCTAGCCTCCATTCCACTAGCTTCCGTCAGGCAAACTTGCAACATTTAGAGGTACACAAGTTGTTACCTTCATGGTTAAAACAGCTGCACGTTTGTCCATATTCCGAATATTAACCGTCAGTGTTTTAGCTGGAACCTTTCACTTTGGAGTGAATAAGGCTAACTGTTTCTCCCTGCTTCTAGTCTTTATGATAAGCTAAGCCAACCACCTCCTGGCTCTAGCTTTGTATTGAATGAACAGACATGTGAGTGGTGTAGATCCTTTCATCTAACTCTGCAGAAAAGCGAGTAAATGTTGTTCAGACGTTGTAAGAAGAGGTAAGCAATCTGGCCTCTTAGTGCAGAATGACGTTGTCAACGTGTGAGGTTTATCGTAGGTATTTCAGACATGTTTACAGAAGAAGGACATCTGTACTAAGTAGCAGAGGTGTTGGACTGGTCTTTACCATTGCACAACTGTGTCCTTTAAATGTCTATCCAGAATTTAGCAAGCAAATGTTCTGTCTTTTGGGTTGTATTAGTTTCAAAGGTTGAATTTATGTTTGATTATGTCTTTGATGTTTGGAGTAAAATGGATGATGAGACTCTTTGCTGCCAATTCCCTGGCTCTACTCATTAGAGCCTCAGAACATTTGATCTCTTGTGAAATGTGTTTCAGGATGCAGATTGTTTCATGTGGGAAGCCAAAGAGAGCAGTCTGTTAAAGCTTTTAGTGACCCACCTCTCTGGGGCTCCTTCAGTGTTTGAGTGCTTGTTGATATTTAGGATCTTCCTGCCTGCAGTTCAGGCTCTGAATAAATTAGATGAATCCCCAGACATGCTATCTGCTGGTCAGCTTTGCCCCACCTCAGTATATCACATATTGTTCTGGTGTGGCCCTCTGCTGTCTTCTGTGATTTAACACCCTGTTGTCTCTGCCTGGTCAGGTTTGACTACTGCAGGTTCATAGAACTAGACTACGTTCCCATGGAGACAGGCTATATGGTCTCAATGCGTCCGACTAAAGGCTATGCATCGACCAAGTCGCCAACTAAAGGATACACTTCCACCAAGTCTCCAGATCGCCACAGCCGTTCAACAAACTCTCCCTCCACCCCTCGCTCTCGGTCTGTTCTTGTTCTGGTCCCTCTTCTTTCCTCCTGTTCTCTGAAGCATGGGAATGATGCCACCCTTTGCACTGTTGTGAATGCGTCATGATGTTATTTTATGGAAAACATCTGAGAGAATTGTTTCCATAGCATCATGCTTGGTTTGAACTATTGTCCTCTTCTTTTCTCTTATGTTTCATATTCTTTCATTTGAAATCTACCTAAACTTTATTTCTTTTGAGGAATGCTTCTTGTAGTTACATCATTAAATGTCAAATTTGCTTAGATTTTTTTGGTTTGGTTTATATCTCTGCAGAGCACATTCACTTTTTGAAAAACTGCAACATCACTGTTAGTGCCCAAAGGAGTGTGTGTCCTTGTCTCAATGGTGGAAATGTTGTCTGTTACCAGTGACTCTGGCCTCTGTATTTATAATGTGTCTGTGTATATCTGTGCATTTCTGTCTTGTACAGTTGGCATGTTAGTAAACGTGGATTGACGTTGGCTTCATTCATGTCTGTTATGATTTGTGGTTTTGAACAGTGTCATGATGAATTTGTTCAACAGCATCCAGAACTCACTGTCACCTCGTTGTCTGGTTTAATGGTGTTACCACAAATAGATTAACATGTCTCCTCTTACTTTGGACCAGGCGGACCCCGGCCGCACCCAGTAACAGAGATCCCTATGGCAATGCCTCCATCAGCAGCAGCAGCAACTCAGGCTCTTGTAAAGGCAGCGATTGCAGCCCCACCAAAGGGTAAGGTAACAGCCTGGTCTGTTTGGTAATGGAGATGAATAGCTTCTCTTCTAACTCACTGCTCTTGTCTAACACACTCCTTGTATTCATTTCCAATAAACTGAACTTTGTGAAACTTTAATGAAAACCAGACCTTGATATTCGTACACGAATTCTATCCATCCCCTTGCTGTTTTATTACCTTGAGAATCAGCCTGAATTTGTCCAAACGTTCAGTGCCACTTATCTGATACTGAGTGCTACAGATCCTTTTTAGTATAGCATATACCCCATTCAATACCCAACATCTAACTGAAATCAGTCCTAAAAGCTTGTAAAACCCTTTTCACATGCTTGTGTGCCAGACGTCATCAGAAGTACACGTCATGTACGGACAACCATGGTATCCGGCCTCCTCCACCGGAACAGTACCTCACACCCCTCCAACAGAAAGAGGTGTGCATCCGACACCTGCGGGCCAGGTTAAAGGAAACAATCAACACCCTGCAAGACAGGTGAGAGACTGCAAAACAAATATATCAATATTGGCCTGGAGGTCAGTGTTTATATTATCTGACTTGTTCTTAGTTTCTTTTCGGTCCATCCTTACAGGTTTTAATCTAACCCTTATACTAAGGTAATATCTGTATTCTACTAATACTCTTGTTTTCTCCCCTTCCCTTTTGTTCTTACTTTCTCCCTTTTCTCCTTTCTACCTCGATCCTCTTAGGGACACAGAGATAGATGAGCTGAGAGGCCAGCTTTACAGGATGCAGGAGGACTGGGTTGAGGAGGAATGTCACCGTGTGGAGGCTCAGCTGGCACTAAAGGAGGCGCGTCAGGAGATCCAGCAGCTCAAACAGGCTGTGGACACTGTTCGTGCCAGGCTCAGTGATGCTGGGGGGCTCAGTGGAGACGCAGGGGTCCAGAAGTACTTCCAAGACATCAACACTCAGAACCACAAGCTTGAGAACCTTTTGCTCAACATGGAACTAGCCCAGGCAGGATTAGCCAAGGAGGGGGAAGCCATATCAGGCTGTCGGACCCGTGTTGGAGGTTCGGCACCAGCGTCAGTGTCAGGGGAAAGTCCAGGGGGAATACCCAAACCAGCAGTAGGAGGTAGAGGTTCTTGCTCCTGTGACGGTTCTCCAGCTCGTTCTCTTACCCGGAGCTCCACTTACACTAAGCTGAGCGATCAGGCGCTGGCGGATCGGAACGGCAATGGTCCGGACTTTCCTTGTCTGTCAGGTGACAACACCCAAGACAGCGGCTTTGTGTGCTGTGGGGAAAGCAGTGTACCCAGCCGGGCAGATCTACTGCTGGAAGCTGCCTTCCTCTCTGAGGAAACAGCTTCTTTACTCAACTCTTATACACAGACCTTCTCCCACTCTCTACCCAACTCCCTGCCCAACTCTCTGCCTCACACTTTCTCCCATACCTTACCTCGTTCTTTCCCTCACAGTTTGTCCCAGTCTGTGTCCCACACTATGCCACACTCCTCCACCTATGAGAAGCTGTGTACAGGTGAACGACTAGCGCCTCTTCGTTGTGGCCTGGGTGGAGTGGGCTGTATGAGCCACCCATGCCTGTCCCACCACCACCTCTATCTGCACCCCCTGCGGGAGACTGGCATTCAGACCGAAAGCTGCCCCGTCTCTGCAACAGCAGGTTACCCCTCTGATCTGGATACCATTGCAGAGCAACGCACGTTCCGCTCCCAGGCTTGCAGCCCCACCTCCACCTGGATGTCTGATGAGGGGGAGGAAGAGCTGGACTCCATCACCACCACAACTTCAGTAACCACAGCAACAGTCATGAGCACGGCCACAGAACCGATTCCAGTCTCCAAAACACAGCTGGTCCCTCCCTTACCACGCTCCGCTACTGTGGCGTGTTCCATGGAAAGTCCAGACCTGTGTGAGAAAGAGGGAGTGGAGGAAGAGGAAAAGCAGGAGAAAGAGAAGAGAGAGAAGGAAACAGTGGCAAGGGAGGAAGAAACAACAGTGATTGGACTGACAGAAGAGGGGCTGCAGGCACAGATGGGCTCAGTGGGAGGAAATGCGGTGGACCTTCAGGGTACAGTGGAGGAGGCAGCTCCAGAAAAACTGTGCAATGTAGCAAAGTCCTCAGTAGAGACATCAACAGATACAACAGCAGAGCCATCGGTAGGGATGCAGGGGGAGCTTACATTTGGAGGATGTTGTGGAGAAGGCAGACAGCCTGGGACAACAGTGGAAAACCTCAGCATGCAAGACGGACAACAAGAAGTTGATCTATCAGCAGGATCATCTCAAGTAGAGGCAGCAGAGGGGAGCCCAAGTTGCTCAGGATTATCTGTAGAGCAGCCTCACACCTCTCAGCCAAGGAGATCTACTACCCACGAGGAGATAGCTGGTGTCACTGTAGTGGAGGTCCATGATGAGGATGATGAAGAAGATGAAACTAAAGAACAAGGAGCAGCAGGGGGGACCACGCCAGAGGAGAGAGATTCATCTGAGTCTGGTACAATTCAGAAAAGCTACTGGAGTCGCCACTTCCTGGTGGATCTGCTAGCGGTGGCCATCCCTGTTGTGCCAACAGTGGCGTGGCTCTGCCGTGGGCCAGTTCGTGGCGGACAGCCCATGTACCATATAGGGTCGCTGCTGCGCGGCTGTTGCACTGTGGCCCTGCACTCACTGCGCAGGGGAGGTGGATTGAGGCATTACCCCGCAGGCGGGGGAGACCTGGGTGGATCACTGATATGAAGAGAATCTGTTCAGTACCTCTGTGGTCCTTAACTATGACCTTTCCTGTATGAGTCTGGGTCCTAAGCTCGTTGGAGGATAGCTGAAGTAGTGCGTGGAGAGGAAGAGAAAAATCTTCCTGTCCTGCATTTTTCATCGAGGTTATATAGCTGAGGGGAGCATCGAAAACAGGAAACATGCATTTATGACTTTTATGAAGGTCTCTGACTGGTAAACTCTGTTCTGTTTGGTCCTGCTCCTTATTGTCTCTCACCCCACTGGTCCTTGCTGTTGCTACCAAGATGTCTGCTAATACTGCTGACTTGTGCAAAACCGAATGAGCTGATTGAAATGAATGATCTACGCTTGGATGTTTAATGCTGATTGTTCTGCTTTTAAATGCAGGGAAATGTTCATTGATCTGTCAGCCTTCCAGTCTGACTCAGTTCTGACATGTTCAAATTAACTTGCGTTGGTGAGTGTGTATATGAAATACGGTATCTGTATGTATCAGAGTGTAACCAAATGGTGTCATTGTCTGCAGTAGATGAGCTACACTCTGAGCGAGTGAGGGCAAAGCCACCCTAAATCAGAATTCATGGAGGCAGTTTGGGCTTTTCTTCAAAACTGAAAACATGGAGCTTATCTACGATCAGAAGACAATACTCAGGTTGATTCAAAGGATACAAACACACTGAAACACTGCAGCTGCCAAGGCCTACAGACACAACACAGGGTTCAATGGGCATTCATACACGGGACGGAATTGATTCTCAATTTTAGTGACACTTCAGCGACATCTGAATACCGCTTTACTGCCCAAATGATCAACTATCTGGTTGTTGGATAATCAGAAATGTTTGTTTGAGCAGGACCACGATTTCCTTGGAAAACTACTGTAGTGAACTCAAAACAAGCTTGAGGCATAAGGTGATTAGCTTAGCTTAGCATCCAGACTGGAAACACGGGCTACTGTAGCTTTGTTCAAACAACAAAAACTACTACTAGCATACTAGCTGAAAAATATACAGATTAACATGTTCTTTCTCACCTATTTAATCTGTACACAAAAATAAATATATCCAAACATATTGCTGTTTAACAGGAAGTTAGGTGCTAGAACGATTTTCTTGTAAGTAAAATACAAAATAAGGTGCGTGTCAGTTTGGACATTTGATGCTTGGCAAGAAAGTGTAAAAAATGTTTAAATGTTAGCACATGTTATGTCTTATTATGTGTCTTGACGGAGACTGTGCTGGGATAGAAATTTAACTAAAGTCTGTAGATCAGACAGGACAAAAATTAACTTCTTCAATCATAACTGACTCCTCGCTCGAACCGAGGGTCTAAGGACAACAGGGTGTCACTCCCTGTACAGATTGTAAAGCCCTCTGAGGCAAAATGTGTTTTGTGACTTTGGGCTATACAAATAAAATTTGATTTGATTTGAACTGATAGTGTTTAATATGGATTAGCTGGTGGTTTTCATACGTCCCACAGAAAGAAGCCTTCTACCACTGTCCTCACTCACTCTCCCGAAGGATACACTGGCATCTTTTATCCTCTCCTGAAAGTTGCCCATCTTTCAACGCTAACTCGATACAACCTGGTGGCTTCATGCTTTGTTCAGTGTGTTTCTACCCTGACCCCCTACCCTACATGATTAAATTGAGCTAACTGAAGTTCATGTGAAGTTGGTCCCCAGATTTCTGCAAATCAACTCGAAAATGTCATATTTTATTTATTCTAAAACTTCCTAATGTGATTAGATTTTATCCTGCACAGCACCTCTGGTGCAGTTACAGCCACAGACTATGTACTGTCCTCACTGTTTCTATTTCTAACTGTTAAAGGAGCCATTAATGCCAAGAGTTTGATGATTGATGGAAGCATTGATTGATGCAGGAAGAAACGGCTAGCCCGATTCTGTCCACCTTCCAGGACCTAGTCTTTACAGAGCGCTACCTGTCAGACATTTTGTTTGCGTCTTTCATCTCAGTCTTTCTTTGTGGTTTTCAGGTTTGGAGACAGTAATAAGAACAACATGGACATTTTGTTTTAGGGTGGACTTTCCTGCATTCATATGGCTGATCCTTGTACCCTGAAGCTTGCATTTGAATCAAACAGCTGAACTCAATTTGGACTCCTTTCATTTTCACATTATGCACATTTGAAATTCAATACATCAAATCTAATAGACTCGTGTAATGATCAGAAACTTGTTTGTAGATACTCACTGGCTCGGTTTGACACTGTGATGCACATCTGAATGAAGTGAGTTGTGCTCAGTCTGTGCTGTATATTTCTGCTAACTTAAATGCTCTTGTGGTGTAGTTTATCTGTCACTCTGGTAGTGTGTATTTCAAGTCCACTGTGCAAGAGTTAGTCAGTCCCTGCAAAAAAAATCTATGTTATTTATTTAACAGAACTTCTGCAAAGCATTTCTATTCTATCATGGAATGCTACACGTTAGCTAACACGAGTGTAAATGGATATTTGGGTTGTATTCAGGATCAGGATCTTTGTTTGAATGTGCTTTTCCGGAGGACTTTGACGAAAGAGGCTGATGGCAGTTTCAGATTTTTAATTCTGTGTAATGAGGCCAAATAAGCAGGCTGCAATTGTAAAATCCAAATTTTGTCCGACTGTCAGAGACTCATGAGACACAACCAGCATAACTAAGTCTGACACCGAGTGAATCGTTGAGTTCTGTGGTGAAGGAATAAGCAGCATGAATCTTTTTTATTATTATTATTATTATTATTTGGTTGACATATTTTGCACTATTGTTCACTTTATGACTTTTAAGCAATTACTTGAAGTTGAAATTGTAAATGTATGCCCACTGAGTTCTGACTGATTGTTCTGTTGGTCTGCTAATGCTTAAAGGCAAAAAACAGGCGAAGTGTAACCAAGGTAACGGTAAAAACATTTCAGGTAGATCCTCAATATATTCTTACAGTTCATGTCATTATTTCTGTGAATACTGTAAAGCGGCTGCCTTTCATCCATGACACATCTGACCACAACATGTATCTACAAAACTAGAAGTGCACTCGGAGAGCAGGCCAGCGGTCCAGTCTTCTATGATATGCAAATGTGCATGCGCAACCAATATATATTCCAATTGACCTATCTCGCAATGACAACAAAAGTGAAACATAACGTGTGCATCTGCCCTGTGATTCGGCTCCTTTGAGAATGGGTTGTTTTTTTCTGTAATCCTGCTGACAAACAAAACACAACCTCCTCAACTGAGGTAAAAAAAAATGGACATTGTTCAAACACGGACAGAGAATGAGCAGCATCAGACGTCAGTGACAATCATGACAATCCCTATCTGTGTTTGGTTTCATCCATCTGAAGGATCCACGACAGCAGCAGCCGTTATCAAGGTATTAAGATTTAATTATTGTGAGAGACACACCAGGCCTTCTCTGCTCCGCTTCCACATTCGTCCATCACTTCTCTTCATTGTCAGCTGCGCACTGGTTGTGTTCCCATCTCCTGACTGTATGAACCACTCGACTAACTGTGGATAAGGAGGCTTCATGTTTTACAAAAAAAGCCATATATCCTGTGAGGGAACAGGTGTGAGAATGTGGGAGGCGGCCTCCTCCTCTCAATATTAATGTATTGTAAGAAAAAATCTCTCATGATGAAAGTGAATCATAAATACTGTGTCAGCATTGTACAGTGCTTTGAGTTGAGTCGATCAAACTCACGCACTGTCACTGAACAGGGTGACAGAGGAAAGGAAGGATTCGACTATGACGCTGGATTTCCAGGTTCAGGTTTCAGGAGTTCAGGCTTGTTGTGGGTAGCAGCAATCATCTCCACGTCATTTACCTCTATGCACAACAGTCTACACTTTAGCTGCACTATGTGCTCTTGTATGTATATCTAAAGTTAATATTGTGGTACGGAGTCATCCCAGAGTCCTGAAAGATGTTTTTTTTTAACTTGCTTGCACAAGATAATAACTTGTATGTACAAGTTGCCATTTAATATCTCGTGCTTCTTATGCACACAAGTCATGCTGTTTGTGCGTACCACATTATACTACCTAATACCTAGAGTAATACCTTTTGCACACAAGTTATCCTGAGTCATCAAACATCTTCTGCAGACAAGATTGAAAAATAGTTTTTCAGGAGTTTGGAATCTGTGTTCTATGGCTTTCTGTGTTTTGCTTTAATGTGTTTAATGTATGCTGGTGTTTCCTGTCTCTAGTACCGACAGGTTTCATGAACATAATCATAATCATGGAGCATGTGTTGTCCTCCACATTTTCCTGTTCGTTGGGTAATAAACGGTAAGGCCTGCAGTGTCCTTGTTCAGGGCTCAGACAGTCCAAACTTTAATGCTTCAGTTCCAGCAGAGATCGGGGTGCACTTGTTTTATTCATTAAAAGTTGAATCCGGCTCCCCTCCAGTCATCTTTACCATGCAGCACTTTATCATTCCAAGGTTGTCGCAATGCCAAGGAGGCCATTTTCCCCCCCGAGCGTGTCCTACTCTGCAAGAACGTCATTGTGCCTCACAGTGACCCGGTTTTCTATTTCTATCCCATAATACACCTGAACTTCCTGCTGTTGTGTGAGGTTGTGCCAGTGTACAGTTTGTGGGTGGAGGGGGGTGGGGTGACTGAGTGATTATATACTACGTATATCCTTAGACACACATGATGCTGGATAGTTCTCGGGGAAGACAGGAGGAGGTGGTGGTGTTTGACTTTTCTTTGGTCAATATTTGAATGTGTATTGTCATTCTATGCTTTATTCCTCGTCTGACTGTCTGTGTTCCATCCTATATAATGATAATTAATGTATACAGAGGTTATACCAAGTCCTTCAACCTACCACGAGGGACATTCAAAGCCTTGTATAGGATCATTGATATCTACAGATAACGTCATGTAAATGAACTATTTTAATGGCAATAGTAGTGTGTACAGTATCAGTAGGCTACTTCTCCATTCACACTCCCACCACACTGTATAAAGAAAGACCAAAAGCCCCCTATATTAAACAGCATGGAGGAAACGTGTCTGTGTCTTCATGTGTGTTTGTCTCAATCTGCTATCTCTGGATGTTTTTCCTGATATCATTGCAAAAATTAGCAAGCGTAAGGATTATTTGTGCGACTTTGACAAGTGCCAAGTGATAGTTGACCAGGTCAGAACATCTCTGAAACTGCAGCTGTTGTTACGAGTCCAAAGAAGGAAAAGTGCTGAACCGGCCAAAGGGACATTGATGCACATGGAGAGCGAAGGCTGGCCTGGTTGCTCTGTTTTAACAGACTAGCTACTGTAGCTCAACCTGCTGATAAAGTTCACGCTGGTCCTGATAGAAAGGTATCAGAACACACAGTGCATTGCAGGGGAGTCCATGCCATCTCGGCGGTGTCCAGCTACCAGTCCACCTTCCATACTTTCATCCATACTGGAGTTGAACCCACCCTACAGTTCTCAATCCAAGTCCCTACAGACTAAGCTACTGCTGCCTGAGTATAAGTAATAGTATAAACCAGTGTGGTCTAACACAACTCTGCCATATTATGTTTGAAAATGAGACAGCAAAAGATTTTGGAAACACCGCAACCTCACCTCACCTATAATGCTACAACCCCAAAAATAGTTAAGTTAATATCTCTGAAACATTATAAGCATTATAAGATAGAGTTTATGGCAGAAATGTTGTATTGGACTGTATAAGTGTACCTAATGAAGTGCACATTAATATCTATCTGTGGATTATTTGTGGATTACGTCCCGAGGGTAAGAAAACAGCACCAAGCTGACGTGAACAGAAAGACTGTTTTATTTCTTTTACAATATTATCTTGGTTACATTCGTATATAAACTTTTAGATTTTTCTAGCATTTTCTTACAGAATGACAGTGATGTTTATCAGATTGCATACCTAGAAAATTAAAGGAATACATGCATCCAAACATGAACAGCATTAAAAGGAGCAACTTTATATAACAAGTAGAAATTCACAACTGAAGGCTCTGCTCGTTCTCACTGAGCTCATGGATCAGGGAAGGAATATTACAGAGGGACGTCCTCCAACGACACGTAGCAGAGGAGAGCAGGTTCATTGGCTAATGTGGAATCTGAAAGTTGTTTCCTATTTTTTTAAGCACAAGTTTCGTTTTCATGAGTTCTCTCGTTAACATGAGGCACCACAAACACAATAATAATTAAAAAAAAGCACAACTGTTGAACTTCACTGTTGAAATGGATACAGGAAAGACAACCTCTTAAAAAAAGGTAGTGGAAAGTGCACTTAGTGGGTCTGCCCAGCACAGACCCTGTCCAAACAAACACCAACGGTGAATTTCCGAAGCACAAGACCGACAAAAAATCTTAAACTATCATGTCGTCACGTACTGCACTGTGATCTCGCTTTACTCGTGCCTTTACACACAACTCGTAGCTCTGACAGCATTTTGTGGACAGGGTTAAGTCCCAGCTGCAAACGGCAACAAACATCCCTACACTTCCCCCCTCCCCCATGGAATGTGCACAGTGTTCCCAGTACCTACAAATTCAACACTCAGTCAGAGTCTCATGGTGACATCTGCCCGCAGAAACAGGAAATGTGGTACAATGATACATCGCCAACTCTATGAGAAGATACAACTTGTCACTTAGATGTTAGAATCCAGTGAGTGTGGAGTGGATGTTGGGTATGCACGGAAACAAAGAAGTCGACACTAATTTAAACTAAAATCTTTGTTAAAACTTGAACGTTAGTTTTACTGGCCGAGTAAAAATGACTGTACACTGGAATCTACAATGAAGTCAGCGAGCATTTTCACGTACAAGGACGAGGCCCGGGGTGTTAATTCAGCTCAGGTTATTTACACATTTAAGGGAACGGGAGCACAGCCGTAATCTACATGGTAGGACTCCGATGACCGTTGGCTTTTACAGCATTCTGACAAGATGAAACCTCACTTGTCAATGATTCATCTCCACAATGAGGAGGAAGCTCTGGACTCATGATGGTGTGTGTGGTTTAAAAAAACTTGATTTCAAACACAAAAACGTGAAAATAAACATGATACTCAGACTATGAGGTTAACATATAGAAGGTACTAATGTCAACAGAGATGAAGAAAAATGTTGAAAAGGTAAAGAATATAACGAACAGCTGAAGAGTAGAAAAACAGAAAGGCATTTAAAGGCTGTGTTAAAGGTTCAAAATGGCGCCGTCGATGATTGTGACGCAGGAGGTGGTTTGGTATGACGACAGAAACAGAGAGAGAGACATACAGATGAGCACGGAAAAGAGAGAGAGACAGGTATCTCTGTATTGAAGACGTCCTGACAGTTTTACAGTCCCCCTCCTCGTCTTCACACCTCTGGGACAGAGTGATCCATGGCTGACCGCAGAAGACCGGTGGACATCCTGGAAGAAGGAAAATAAATAAATCACAACCATGAGCGTGTCAGTGAAGCTAAATCCATCTTCACACCGGGTTCACTCAAGGGGCACATTCATACCACGGCGTGAAATAAAATGATACACGGCCCACTTCCTGTTCATGCTGACTTATTCCAGATCCACGTGGACTCGAGCATGAAGAACGAAGTTTAGATTTACTACAGAGGTTCCTGAGGAGGCACCATTTGTCATTTACTATCAAGCCACAACCTCCGTGGCTGGGAAATGAAGTCAATGCAGAAGTGCCAAAAACCGCAGTTCCTCAAACGTCCACTAGAGGCTGGCTACAGAATATTTCAACCTCCATAGGCACCAGTATTAAAATGTCCAACTTCACAGCAGAAATAAACAACGTTTACAGCCTGGTACAAAAAACTGTTTTGGTCACTATAGCTTATTTCACGATAACTGCACTGAGGGTGAATTTTTAATCGAACTCACCCGTTCAAATTATACTAAGTGTTAAACTTATGCAGAAGTAACAGCGTGGACGCTTTGATTGACAGGTAAGTGTTGTTACAGATGGCTTATTAAAGCACTCAGGCGTCATTCAGCCCGTCACTGGTCCGCTGATGATCCACGTCTTTGCTGATAGTTAGATTAACCGGGAGATGGAAGAAGCAGTACGTCCGACATGGTGGCAGCCAGAGCCGCAGATTTTCGGCTTCAAAACAAATGAGTGACGCTCAAACAAGCTCCTATGAGCGCTCAAATGCTACCCATTCTTCATGCTGGCATTGCTTTCTGTTGACTGAATGAATTTTGTAGGACAATTTTAACTTTTAACTTTAACGTGTGTTTCGATTTTTCTGTTTTTAAAGATTCCACTAAAATCTACTGAACATCTCTTTCAACCTCCTAAAGATGTAATTATTATATTACCAGGAAAAACAAACAGTCTGCTAAATTCAACATTCTGGATCACCGCTGAAAACAATGTCATCCTGGCTCCATAAGCACTACCTAATGCGATGAAAGCGTTGCTGTCTTACCTCTTGATCATGTGTTCATAGATGAACTTTGGCATGATGGTGATGGTCATGGCGGTCGGGGAGGTGGTCAGAATGTCCTTGATCTGAGAATCCTTTCATACGGGTAAAAAACATGACATGTGAGTGCCTCGTCTGATCAATAAATTCAATTTTTTTGTTGTTTTTTTTAAGAGCTAGTGAAGCAAGACCTCAAACACTCTGAGCCTTCATCACAGGGCACGGTCAAGCTACACACCTACCAAAGAGCACACTGCGCTGAACGCAAACTGTGGCTACAATACTGATAGCACAGCTGATAGCTGGACACATTCCACATTACATTTGCACAGACTTACGTTCCCATGTTACGCAACACTCTGCCAGTATGTAAGCAGCTGTACCAATGGAAAATTCAAATCAGCCACCAAACAGTTCATCACAGATTCACTGTGTCAGTCTGTTTCTCCACAGTCAGTGATGTTTATCTCTTCATATAACCAAACTATGTGATACACAGAAACAAGTGTCTGACCTTGAGTCCAATAACATTTTGTCCGTTGATTTCACAGATGTAATGATCAGTCAGCAGGCCGTTGCGGGCAGCAGAGCCATCCTTGACCAGTGAGGTGATTTTACCGGACTTGTAGATGAAGCCCACATGGCCCGAGCTGTCTTTGTGCATGGTGACGGTGCGCTGAAATGGCCTGCAGACACACACAGACACACAGGAAGGATATTTGGTATTTAAAAATGTACTATTATATACTGTATGTACAGTACAGAGACAGATGGGGAGTCACATGACATGAAAACAAAACTAAGCTGTGCAGCAAATGATGGCGCCGCCAGCAGAGGGCGCCACACATTCCAGCTTCCGATGAAGGTTATGAAACTGTTCAGAAAACATCACATGAGAATGTCGCATGTTAAATATTAAGATACATAAACTGATTCACACCCATCAGCTCATCAGGTAGCAGTTCTTATCTTCTCCACAGATTAACTCAAAAGCTTCAGAAATGAACTTGAATTAACCTTTCCCCTTGTTGAACGTTTGTATGTACAAACCCGGACTGTCGGAACTTCGAATAAAAATGGAAGATAATAAAAAATAATCAAGCTGTTGCTGTTGAGTACTTTATAGAGCACCACTTCTCCACATGAATCCTTTTTGTTTCACTCTGTTCTAATGCACATTCACACTCTGATCGAGAGGCTCACAAAGTGCTTCAAGCGTCAAAGGCTTGTACAACACAAACAGTATCCTCTGACACAAATATATACAGAACGTCTTCTTCAGAACTATATTCACCTGCTGAAGCTTGCATTTTATTAAGTTCTGTCATGGTTTGCCTGTAATGTTGGTGAACAGATTTATAGATTTATAGTTCTGATGAAATCTTTAGGACATGCTGTTATAATCGCGTATGAAATACTCCTCACCTGTCCCTGACCACGAGCTCGATGCGGGTCTCGGCCGCAGCCTTCAGAGCCTTGTGGGACTTGTCCACGCTCCAGCCGGCACAGTTCTGCCCATTGATCTGAAGGACCTGATCCCCGAAACGCAGCCCGGCCAGGGCCGCGGGGGAGTTAGCCTGCACCAGCTGGACAAATACTCCCTGAGAGATGAAAGAGAAAAAAAAAAACACGGATAAAAGATTAAAAAATGAGCCCAAGGAACAGAGGAAGAGAAGACAGACAATGATAGTGGAGAGAAAACAAATGAGGCAAGGACACAGAGAGGAACAGAGAGTGAAAATGTTCATCTGAATAACTCATTTAGAGGAGTCAAGTGTGTTTTTGCCAAATCATTAGTCATTTAAAAGAACTAACTGGATAATTCGCTCCATCAAAGAGCCTTTTACCACTACAAGCTGCTCAAGTATCAAAAGAGTACAAACTCATAGTGCTGAAAACAAACACCACCCAGTCCCCGCTTTACTTAACTTTAACTTTAGCAAGCCAGCCTGATTATATCCGGTACACGTGTCCTGGTAATACTGACATGAAAAACAGGGCGGTAACATCATCAGAAGCAGGTGTGAGCTCGTCTAGTCAGTGCTGCGAGCTGAATGAGATGATTTTAGTCACCTTCATCAGAGTTACAGTAGTTCACTATTCACTCTTCATACCAGAGGCGGCACTTTCTGCGTGTGGTTCATAATAAACGCATTTTAATGTGAGGGCAGTGGTGTGCCTTTACTGTGAAATAACCACAGGAAGTAGCTGCAAGCATCATAAGCTAACAAATGTTTATCTAAGAAGATATTAGATGCTCCATTAGCTTGGTGCAACGCTTTGCGATCAACCTGTTGGATCTTACTGAGATAAACAGGTGCAGCAGTTGTTTGATCTCAACCCTGATCTCGTGTGGAAGAGTAGGAGAAGACGGGGGTTTGGATTTCCTCTGTCGATGGTGTTAATGTGGGTGTTTGTGACAGTCGTGCTCAGCTGAATGATTCATGTGAGAACAGGTTAAAGACTTTGTGGCGCTGACTCACGTTGTCAATGGCTCTCAGCCGGAGTCCCACCTTCCCGTCCTGGTCCTTGCAGAGAATAATCTCTCGCAGGCCTGGGCGGATCTCCGCCCTCCTGATGCCGATGTCCGCCCCCGTCACGGGCCGCACCATCCCGCCGACACCTGAGGTGGCAGGCAATGCCACTTGCTGGTGGGTTGAGAGAAAAAAAAAAAACAAGATGGAAGTTGAGCAAGGGAGACGAGAGAGAAAGAGCGGATTAAAGAGACGTGTCACATTAAAAATTCAGCCGGAGATCAAAAGGAATGCTGCATCAAATAGAGGTACGTGGGAGGATTCAATTTCATCTCCTCCTCTGCCACTGAATGAGAGCAGGAATGTTTCATGGCACTGGATTTGAAAACTTCATCATTAATATACAATGGAGAATCAGAAAATAACAGAAGAGGTTGAAGATCTGCAAATGGCAGAAAACAGAGATGGTAAAACCAAGCTCGGGTTGAGAGTCTTGACATCTGCTGGATTCATGTACATACACACACACATACACAATTGGAGGGGAGTGAAAAGCTCACGCCATCCCACACACACTGCCCCAGGCCCGCGTTGAGTCACTCAGTGAAGTGGATCTCCAGGAACAGAGCTCGTGCTTTGTCGGCTAAAAACGGCCTTTTAAATCACTCAAGGCTGATGGGTTGAAGTGAGAGGCTTAAATGTGGCCTCGAACTTAACATGTCATTGTGTGTTTTTTTCATTTTTGGATGGAATGACAATATTAAAAATAGAAGCATGTTAAATTTACACTTCAAAAATGTTGGGAGGAACTGCTGCGTTGAATGAAGCCACTTGAGTCAAATGATCAGATTTCACTGTTGGTTGGGTCTGAAGAGTCCTGTAAGTTAGAAGTGAGACCTCAGACCTCTGTAGCTGCTTCACGTCTCTGCTGCAGGTTAGAGGCACCAGGCTACGTTAGCCTGTGTTGTGCTACTAGCATAACACACCTGAATCTGCATTGTCTGAAGTCAGACAGCATTGTGGGTTACGTAGGCACACTGACATATATAAAGATGGACTGTGCGTTACCACAATCCAAAATATCCCTGCTTTACGGCCATTACATCCGGTACTGTGATGATCGGGCGGTATCAAGGTCCCGCCCACACTCAGTCATGAGCAAGGCTCAGCTGTCAATCAGCTGATAGCATCAAGTAATTAATGAAAAGTAAACCCTTGAACAGCCTTTAAAAATCCTCCATCAATCCACCTCAAATAAGAACTGCCTTAAATGACAGAAATCATTTATTTGATGTGTACTGTGATTTTTTTTTAGCTTGTCCCGTCCGCTAACATGGAGGGGGCTGGCCGTATGCCTATATATACACATGCAACCAGCCACAAGGGGTGATCGAGATGTTTGAGCTCCACTGTGTGTTGTCATCTTTATGTACAGTTAGTGGTTTGACTTTCAACCTTCTTCTGAAATGGTCCATCACGAGTCAGACAATGTCAGGAGTGCAACGCTAAATGGGTGGAGTACTCTTTCAGTAATGCATCCATGCATTATTGCACCTTTCAGATGTTTGTGTACGTTGACACACATCCCCAGGACACAAGCATACACCACACACACACACACTTACATTGTCAGCCACAGGCAACAGGGCCAGGTTCCTCTGCACTTCATCACTGTTCAGAGCCAGACCCATGTAGTCTCCCAGCTCCTCCAGGTTCGGATACAGGCCTGAGAGAATGGAGAGAGAGGGAGAGGGGGGTGGGTAGGTAAATGATGAAGGGAGACCCAGCAGGTGGGAGAGGTGGAGAGTGATAGACAGGTGGTTGATAGGGACGAGAGGGAGGTGGGGGGGTTTACATAATGAATATACAGTGTACACACAGCAAAAACACTGCATGTATGTCTTGTTTAAACCTGTTCCCCTACTTCCTGCCTCGGCTGGCTGTCATGCACTTCCATCTGATTGGACATTTTGACTCAGGTGTACAAACATTGTCTGAATTAGCCGCAGCTAAGCAGCTTTTTTAGCTGACCTCATTCTTTCCTCGGCTTTATATTTTATTCATGCTGTCCATCGCAGCCGGGTCATGCTCAAGCTACACTGAGCTCTCCACTGGAAGAACGCTGATAATGAGCACTCTGTTTTTGGAGTGCAGTAAAACTTTCCTGGCATGAGTATTCAGTTCTGTGCTGTTACCCACTGTAATATGAAGTGTTATGATCTGTGTGTGTTCATGCCTCCTCTCCGTCCTCCTTTTGTTTCTATTTAAACATGATTAACATATACTAATACACACACATTTTATGGTAATACTGTGTGGTGTGTGAGTCATGAGGCCCTCAGCAGGTCGGGTAACTTATCTCAGGCCTCTTTACCTCAAAAACACTTGAGTCCCTGGATGTGAACTCCTCCTTTGGATTCTAACACACACTGTGAGGTGTAAGACCTGTCTGTCTCTCTTTTTGCCTGTCTCTCGTGCTTTTCGAGTAACAAGAACCTGTCGATGCCTTTGCAGCACAGACAAAGTGCTGCAATTATCCTGAGCAGTGCACATGGAAAAGGGTTAGTGTGAAAATAAGGAATAAGCACAAGGTAAACCAGCCAGTGGCAACACAGTGGACTTCACAGGGACTTGCTGGGTACTTTTCCATATCCATCATATCCTGTCATCTCGCTCCTATATCTTGCTATCTTTGCTGCCTTCAAACTGAACTCATGATAAGTTTGGTGTTCAAGCTGGAAGTCGTGAGAACGCCGCTGCTAGGCAGTGGCAACATGGATGCCAAGACTTACTAACATTCTCTTAAATTATGAAGAATAAACAAGACTAAAATTACAACATCCACTGAAAACATGAACATCTACTACCTTTGCCTTTTCTGAAAACATCAGCAACTATGTCAAACCATGTCAGCCATGCCACTTCAGAGGTTGTGCAGAGGGCGATGTGGTTCTCATGAACAAAGGAAACAAACTCATTTGAAGGCAAAATTTGTCTTTTAACTTCCTGTTGATAGTGTCACTTTATGAATGTTGATATCTCAAAAAATAAAAGACTTCTTCCTCTGACAGTGCCCATAAACATAAACCACAGCGATCGTTGGAATCAGCTAGTCATGTTATTATAGTTAATAGTCACGCTTACTGGCTAGAATGTGCTAGCATCTGTGTTTTAGCCTGGCTAGCGGTATGGATGTAGAGGATGGAAATGTCAGCTGCTCCACCAACTTTGGTCCACACATTCGTGTTACTCTCTGGATAAATTGTTCCAATTTTGATGTTTTCATCTAGCACCAGCATCAGGCCACTTGATGGTTTATAGTTTAAGACCATATATCCACACACATTAGCATCACATGCAACAAAAAACAAGATGGTGAAACTAGTAAACATTATAACATCTGCATGTTGTTGTCTGTTTGCATGTTTCCAGACCATTTTAAAGTTTTTGTGATCCAACCTCTTCCTCACTTGTTTGAGGGGAAACTTGTTCACATATTGTCAGATCAGATTGAATGAGATCAAAACATGGACCGCATTGTGCAATGACTGATTTCTATATCATAAATGATATGTGTGAGTAAACAGCTGACTCATTTTTATTCACTCTGTCAGGTAAATCTAATAAATATATAAATTTATAACAGCCGTCTTGTAAACAGCCAGATTGGCTGGATGGTTCATACAATACACAACATGAGGAGGTGGTGTCAGACCAAATTACACCATCATAAATGTGGAGGTGGTTCTCGTGAGAAGGTAATCGTTGGCTGTGTGAGTTCATCAGGACAGAATGTTGGCATGTGTTTACAATCAGTGGCGACCAGAAGTTAAGATACAAAGGTGAACGCAGACAGATGGAGGCAATGGTGGAGCCGCATGAGGTCGATACACACATCAGCAAAAGAGATCTACGTACAATAACAGGAAGTAGCTCTGGGTTTTTGTTCTGAGTCAATGCTCAAATCGATATATTATTCAGTGTTTATCAGGTAGAGACAGATCTAAAGTCAACATGTCACCACAACACACTCCACCCAAACACACACACTATAGATAGACAGAGCTCTGGTCATGGTGGAAATGAAGAAAGAGAGAAACACCTACACTCTGTTGGCCAAACAGGATAGAAAAACACAGATCATGAGTCATCCTGAACTCCTACACTAGACCCTAATAAACAACAAAAAAACCACAAATTGCATTTCATTATCTCAGGAATGTGACAATGTCTGTTCTTAAGAGTCATCCTCATTTATAGTTTCTGTGCTTTCCTGTTTTATTTCTGTCACTGAGCTCTCCCACACAGGCCTGACCCACAGCTACCCACGTGTGTGAATAAATAAAATCTTGTTGGTTCTGGAATGAACTCTGAGCTCTGTAATTCTGTACAATGTGACCCTCGTCGAACCCCCTTTGTCTTCTATGCAGAGCCACTGTATTTGTTTCTAAAATGAGCCCATAAGTTAAAAGAGGATCAGGATTCATGCTGAATCATGTTTCCTGTCCAGATGTGTTTACTGATTACTTAAAGGTGCAGGGTGTAAGATTAGGAGCCTTTATTTTCAGAATGAGGCAGACATGGAATTTAATATTCGTAACTATTGTATGTAAACACCTGAAAATAAGAATCTTTTTATTTCTGTCACTCAAAAATGATCATGTTATATCTACAGTGGGAGCAGGTCTGCTTTCATGGAGGCCGCCGTTTGAAATACAATTACTACAGTTAGCCTGAAGCAGACAGACTGACCCTAAAGACAAGGCATTTTAAGTGTTAACACTAAGAAGGCTGATGAGGAGATTGCAATGCAGCGATTACACTACTAGATGCAACTAAATTCTACATACTGGACCTTTAAGATGAGGAAGTTTCCATTTTGCCACTTGTAAAAAATCTTGACAGGAAGAAGAGACGTCATGTTGTTGAAGTGACTTAAAGGTCCAGTGTGGAAGATTTAAAGGGCTCTGTTTACTATTCACTTATCATGGCAGACATGGAATATAGCATGCAGGGTGTTATCATGAGTGTCTGTGAGTCCTCTTCCCTGGAGTCTGTTTCTAAATACAAACTAAACACTGGCTCGAGATAGAGCCTAGAATAGTTAGTTTAAGCTGGAAGGAGAGGGTGAGGCGATGGTGTTGCAAGCAGCAACTACACCACCCGATGCTACTAAATCCCATGTACACTGGTCCTTTAACAGCATCAGTGACTGTGGTCCAGTGCTGCTGTCAATCATCCCCCTTTTGCCTCTCTCTGTTTCTCTCCTCCACACCACAAGAACAAACTCCTCCCATCTATCTCTCCAAGGGTCTCTCCCTCCTCCCTGACACCCCTTCTTTTTAAATGAACTCCTCCTCCTCTTCCTCCTCTCTCTTTCTCCCATGATGCCCTGTCCCAGCACAACTGCCAGAGCTTGTCTCCATGGTGACTCAGGGCTAGCTCTGCTGAGGTAAAAACAAAAGAGCAAAAAGCCCACAGGACTTTGCAGCCAAGCAGAGAAAAGAGGAACTGAATGAGCGGGAGAAAAGGGGGAGAAGTGAGAAATATATGCAGAAAAGTTGTGTGTGTTCTGTAATCTTTACTATAATTCATTCTTTTGTGGACGCCTCCTTTGTCTCTCTTTTATTCCACCTCACTCTGGCATACTGTGGAGTTCATATCTACTTTCACACAAACTCAGAAAAACATAAAGCCCTGAGCAGAAATGTAACGAGAGAGAATGACAAAACACAGAGGAAGAGAGAGAGACATGATAGGTGGTGTGTGTGGGGCCCATTTACTCCAACATTGTCCAAAGACCCCATAACTCCTCCTCCCATCCCAGCCCTCTCACTCCACCCTCCTTCATCCTCTCCTAATACCACAGAGCTGTTCTCCTCCAAAGAATAGCACAGACCTCCCACATAGAGACAGCAACACATCTCATGATCGCACGAGGAACAAGAAAAGAGACAACGTGACAAAGAGAAGCAGAAAGCAGATACCAGTGAAGGTTCCTGAGTGTGGTCACATTTGTAACAAAACAGAAGAACCAAACAGTGAAAACCTTCAGCGGTTTATGTGAGACTCACCTGATGCTGGCATGGCAGCAGTGGTAGGCTGTGCCTGGTAGGTTCCCTCAGTGATGGCTGGCATGGGGGTGGTGGTCTGGGCAAACTGGGCCTGGGCCTAGAAAGTAATTATACACACACAGTCAACTAAGAGTGTACTTGGACAGAAGATGGTAAATACTGGATGAACGGTGGCTGTCATCAGCACAACACAAATGAGGAGAGATTGGCTTAGGAAACATGAAGCTTTATTAGAAATCCTTCTTCAAAGAACATTTTATCATCATGAATGAATAGCGAAGGTTATGAGCATGCGCCGTGACCAGTAAGCTGTGAGCACTGGGTGAGCGATGCACTCCAGAACAAAAAGGTTTTAAACAGACTGCACCTCTGTGAACCTCAAAATTGAGCTGAGTTTCACTGTGTGCCTCTACAAGTAATCAGATAATCAGACTGATGCTGCGTTCACGTGGATTCAGGCCGATGTTAGACAGCAGATGGAAAAACAAACGAAGAGTCAGACGGAATGGCAGAGCGTCAAACATACGTGTACATATTTGTTGCTATGGTGATGTATTATTTACAAAGAAAGGAATAAATTATATAAAACAAAATGATTTCATGTCTATTATTCTATGAATTAATTATTTGTTAGCTTCTTGTTGTCCAAACTGCACATGATTTCTCCTTATCAGACAGAGAAGAAGTTTAAAAGATACTGTCACCATTAAGCGTACTATCTATAGGCCTCACCTAATTTTGTCGTCCCACTTTCATCATCTAAAAATGATATGCTGTTTGCCGTCTACCCTCAGCCTGAATCCATGTGAATGCAGTGCAACAGTGCACGGGCCCCATCAGATTTTCAGTGACATGTCTGCTACTTTTCTAAGCTTCACTTGTTGGAGCCATCTTCTTGTTTACTGCACAGATGAGCAGGAAATATAAAATCACTTACCCGGATAACCTTGTCGACCTTGAGGTCCTCGAGGGATGGATACAGAGACATCCTGAGGAGGAAACACAAACAGCTGTTAGTGAAGGCCTCACCGGACTGTTGAGAACCTCATGTTATCTTAATGTCAGCCATTTCCTTTAAACTACATTAATCCATTAAGCTATATTTTATAATAACACTGGCTCAGCAGGTGCTGATGATTCTACTGATCTACATTTTATTTATTTAATTATTTATTTATTTATTTATTATGATTTCCATAAACTTATGGAAACTGTTGCTAGGCAGATTTCTATCATCCCACAGTATATATTATCATAAACCTAAATAGCATTTTGGGCGAGCGACAAAGTTAGCGTTGGCAGCAAAGCCCCGGAAACTGAGCAGCAGCACAAACTGCCACAACATGTCAGCTAATGGACGGCTGCAGGCACTGACACTGTTAGTGTGTGTAGAGCGCAGTGAGAATAATACGTGCACTCATTCTGATGCGTGTCATGACGTTGTGATGTCACAGTTGATCGCTTCGTCCCAGCACCGCATCGTGTCCTCATTTAACATCTCTCTGTTTTATTAATCTGCTCTCTCACTGGACAGCTGCATTTTGGTCATGATAAACTTTGTCTATTAAAGCTCAGTTGCGCTGACACACACAATACAGGTGACCTGTGTGACATTCAGGTTGCCACAAAACACAATACATGAGTGAGCACAGGTAGACGGAAAGAAACATGAGAGCACCAAGGCACAGACAAGGGTCAGTGGCTCTCATGATGTCCTAAACCATTATTACGGTGATGGTTGTCTAGTCTGAGAAGTCATTACCGCAGGACATAAACAAAACAGCAGCCTGAAACAGGAAGAGGTAATGAGAGTATGAAGTCGGTCATCAGACTGAGATTATTCACACAGTACAGGAGGACAGACTGAAACACGCCGAGGCATGGTAATAAACAGAAGTCTGAGTGTGTTTGTGTGAATCCAGTTCAGGCTCTGCCTTGCCTTGCTGCACACTCGATGTATTCATTTCTCACTGATTTGGAACAGAAGAAGAAGCACGGTCTGCTTCTCAAGCATGATGAGTACATTTAGCGTAAACACCAAAAACTCTAGTAGTCGAGGAGCATTCAATTTAAAATTGTAACACAAATTAATCTGCTAATTTAAAGTGTAAAATGCAAATACAAGTTCACAGAGTCAAAGGTGATGTCTTCAAGTGTCTCGTTTTTTCTGTCCAAGAACCCGAAATATTCAGCTTATTGTCAGAGGAGGCAAAGTAATACTCTGAACAACTTATCATCAGCTAATCATTGCAGCTCAGGGTATATTACTGAGCACCAATTTTGTACAGCTGGCTCAGAAATCTACCTGCTTGTCAAATTACATCAGACTCTTAGATGCTGTTCAGGTGAGATGCTGGCGGTGCTCTGGTAACATGCCTTTGAAAAACAACCTGGTTTATCTGCTTTGCTCTCAAACCTGCTGCAAACTGCACAACACATAGCTGCTTTGTAGAGGTTTGCCCGCATCGTCTAATGCCACCCAACTAAATTCTTCAAACGCTGCGGTTTCCTCACAAGTGCCCGATCAGTACTGGGCACATGCAGCTTGTCAGCTACTTCAATCATCAGCTCTGGAAAAACTGGAAAATTTGTTTCATTCTTTTTTTTAACCACCTGACTTATCGAGCGAGGGAGTTATTAGATTTACAGTCCCGATGTGGTGCTTTACTTGGCCTCTGTAATCTTGGTTGGTCAGTCTTATCTTTCTAAATGAGCCAAAGCCTGCTGGAAGAATTCCAGCGTGCTTTGTACTTCCGCAAGTCCAAATGAAGCTACTTGAACTTGAAGATATCTCACTGTCTCGATCTCACGTAAGGCGCCGTGACCCAGCGTGACTGAGCTGACAAGGGAAACATTGATCTTAACAACGACATTTGACAAATGCATTTACAGCAGCGTGAGGATCATGGTCAATACATGACCTGCTTTAAAAAGGTCAATATCAACACATACACTGATCCAATGTATCAGAGCAGTGAGTCCCTAAAATGTAATAACTGTGTGTCACAATCACAAGACGTGAACACATCACTTACACAATGAGGAACACGAAAAAACATGATGACACCGGAATATAACGTGTGACCAAACACTAAACACAATATGAAAAAAACCCCCAAAAATAATTCAAATATTTTCAAAGAGCCTAAAAGATCCTCTCTGATGGATGAAGTGTGGTGGGATACAGTATGTCGTCAAACGTTTGACATGAGTGGGTTAAAAACGCCCTCAAATAAACAAATCGTTTAACCACAATCAGATTACTGCAACATCTCACTCTACCAGCTACTCCAGCCGCTACTCTATTCTGTCATCCTCAGTCTTCACGGACAAGAGCATCATTGTGTCAGCGGACACAGAGGAGCGTTTTAATACCTTCCAGTGTTTACTTTTCAGCCGTGTTTGTTTGCTCGCTTCATATTCCTCCCTCACTCAGACGGCCGGACAGAGGTACGAAGTGAATAAGGCTGGAAAAAATGAGCGTTTGGGCAGCATTTGTAATGACACAACATAATCTATGAGTCACTGCTGCAACTGCAGTTTGAAAGAACGCGGGACATGGGACGGGAAATGTCCAAATGTTCGTTTACTGCATGGTAAATGAATTTAATGAAGCGTGTGTCGACTATCGATTAGGGATACAATAAATGATTGTTTTTTATTGATTAATCTTTTTTTTAAATTAAATGTTTAAAAGTCTAAACATATTGTTTTGTACCCCACGCAAAGTTTACGGTCACAGAGGACAGAAGAAGCCATAAAATGTATTTATTAATCGATTATCAGCTAATAATACTAGTATACAAATATACTATAACTAATCCAAATAAATGCATTTAAGGCACTATCACTAATGGCCAATTTAGGGTTAAGCATTGTGGGCAGGAGGCGCACCCGGGAATCGAACCCGCGACCTTCGTTTGTTTCAAATGCATAGAGCTGAGAGCAGCTCGGGGAGGGGGAGAGGGGGGACTCCGTGTTGCTGCTCGGTGTTAAAGTATGTAGCTAGTTAGCAAAGCAACAGCTTTGGTTGGAGAGTGGGAGGAAAAAGAAAGGAGGCTAACCTCAGCAGGCCTGAACGAATTGGTTTTAGACAAGAATGTGGTCTTCTTGGCAGCTTATCCCGGTCTATTGACACGGTCGGGGGAAAATAGAGAGAGTGGGAAGCGGGAGGGAGGAGGAGGGCAGACAACGGTAAAAGGACACAGAGGTCCGTGCTGCTTTAAGCTGACCCACACCCTCTTTACTGTAGTCAGAACTGGGCCATATTATAGCACAGTGGTCGACAACACAGCTATATGTGGTTTATAAACAGACGCCATGAGCTAACACAGGAACTACATTTGAGATCATAGTTAGCTAAGCAGACGTTAGCTCAATCAGTCGTTAGTATTACACTGTAACATCGAGACTGGATTTTTTTAAATGAGGAACTACTGTTGTGTTTGTGTCATATGACTGAAGTTACCACACGAAAATCAACGTTACCGTGTCTCACCGCACACTCATTAATAATTAACAAACCTCAGCCTGGCTGCTATTAGCTGACACGCGCCTATGTTAGTTAGCTGTAATTAAAGCAGACTCAAACGTTCACGGGTGAACGTTAAGTTTTAAAAAAAGGGGGTTTATCTGGACCGCTAAGATGAACGTCTTTGTTCCGACACACACAGCAGGGAAGCAAACAGCTAGCCGTTACGTTAGCACGATGGGTAAAGGAAGCCTGATGTAACAGTTGAGGCTATCGGGTCCGACAGACAGACAGACAGACAGAAACAGTCTCACCTTTAACCTCCTGGTTATAAAATCAGCTGAGACACTCGTGAAGCTCGGGCAGCGGCACACTCCTTCGGGTCGGTCCTCTGTTTGTCGCTCAAACGGCACCAAAGGGGGATTTCTGGAAAGTGATGTCACTGCTGGCTTCCTGGTCGTGCAGACCACGTCAATCAATGTTGACGTCGTAAGCCACGCCCCGTATCGGTCACATGAACGTGAAGTCACCGTGAAAGATTTATGATAACCACCGTGACCCGCCTGACACAGCGTGGGAATATTTAGTCTCGACAACACGCCATTTTGTGTTTTGTGCTCTGTTTCGCTCCTCTGCGTGTTCTCTTGTTGAACTCTGTCAAGTAATCGGTGAAAACTTGTGATAGGTCACTTTAAGAGAGGCAGTGTGTAGGATATAGCGGCACCTAGCGGTTTAGTTGCTGAATGCAGCCCCATTACGGTGAAGGAAACAAGGAAATAACAAACTATGGAAATGTTTTTTAAAAAAAGGTTTCATAGAAATCACATGTCCCTCCATAGTTTATTTGATTT
Organism: Nibea albiflora; assembly: GCA_014281875.1. NCBI lineage: Eukaryota > Metazoa > Chordata > Actinopteri > Sciaenidae > Nibea > Nibea albiflora. The sequence goes on along the minus strand of CM024793.1, from coordinate 21,986,582 downwards.
TATGCAACACATCCCTTAAACCCAATCCACTCAAGTCACGCTGCGAGTCACACCCTCAGAAATAGCACACAAAATAAAGCAATAGCATACTTTTGTATATGCGTGTATGCTTATGTCGATATAACTGATAATGCATTAAATAAAGTTATTCAAAACACACACACACACAAAGGGTAGCCTATGTCTAGAATTAATCTTTTGTTCTGAGTTACTGTAGAAGGATGGAGATGCAACCTTTTCAGGTGATTATACACTGAGTTATAAATATTATATTAAATTTCTGCCATATACTGTGAAAGACAGATATATAGTTGTAGTGGAAGGAACATGGCTGCAAACAATACCCTCTGAGTTACTTTGAGAGTCAGAACAGCATTTAGTAGCAGATCTCATCAATTCAAATGCTGAAAGTAACAAATCAAGAGTTAAAACGCTTATTTTTTCCAGAATGATCTCTGTCATGTGATCATTAAGGTGTGAGCAGCATCTATTTGTTGTAGCCAAAGTGGATATTTGCCCTGTTGCACGATACCCAGAGTCCTGTGTACTTTTTGGTTGTAATGAATTTAATTAACTGCGTAGTCATTTAGGAATCAACAACAAAAAGTCCAATCAGCTCAGAGGGGGCATGTGTTCTAAGACTTGATTTAAGCATCTATTGTGCACACATGGAGCATATTCTTACATACATTTGTTGTGCAAAGAAATTACTAAGTTAATTGTATCGTATTTTTTTTTATTATTTATGAAAAGTAACCAGTAAGGTAGCTGTCAAATGTACATTCCCCTTACAAATAAAATTGTGGAGTATCAAATAAATAATCCAAGTTGTACAGCATTTAAGTACATCTAATTAATTACTCCTCACTGCTGTTAATTGGAATGTGTGAGACTGCTTTAGCTGCCTACAGTAGGTTTCATCCTCGTGTGTATGCCGACGTATTACAGCTTCAAAATATATAAAATAGAAAATGCAAAAAAAAAAAACAACTCCAGAGACAAATGGAGAGCACTTCTTTTATTTTAAATATGTCATCATTGGTTTAGCCTGCATACAGTAACGTATCAGCAAATAACTACACAGTACAGAGGTGGACTGCTGCCACACCAGTTGCAGCTTGACCAATATGTAACATCAATAGCCACGGTCAATATCTGACAGCCAGGCCAGCATATTCCTTTATTTAAACTCCATTTAAAACTTTTTATTTGAATACAAAACCACTCGGATGCCTGTGTGTGTGTCCATGTTTGTTTTCCTACCACAACACAGACTTCAGTTAGGCAGTGTGGTACTTGACTGACACTGGCAAACAAAATGAAACTAAAAAGAACATCATCTATCATCATCACAGGTTATACATTAGCTTTGTCGATTCTCGGAGATAGAAAGTTGGCATCTGAAAAATACACGATTGTAGTTGTTACACAAAATAAGGTCGGGGGAGGTCACAACCTGATTGATTCCTCAACCCCCTTTTTGTAAATTTCAAGCATTTCCCTTTTTTTTCTAAGAAAAAAAATAACAATCCAATTGATGTTGCGTCAACGCAAATCCTGTCTTTGCACTGTTCGATCTGTGTATGGCTTTAAATGGGGTTTAAAGACTTGGCGAGATGAGAAGGCAGTAATAACGCAAATCAGATGCAAAGCTCTCGACATGTACATACTAGGGTTTCCATCGGGCCTAGAACATGCAGATGGGGCAAGGTAACCGTGTGTCCGGTGAGAACATTTAGGCACACATTAGACTTATCTACAACTGTGATTGGTTCTCCTTTGCGCCAATTACCCCTCTCTAGCTCACATATTGTGAAAAAAAAAGAAGAAAACACAGTGGATACTACATAGAAATGTGCATTTAGTGAACTCAGTTCCTGTGTTGCACCATTGAGGACTCCCACCACTTGATATTTCACTACAGGTAGCCACTAAACTCAACACTAAGCCCTTCCTCTCCAACAGAAACTCATCTGATTTGTTATGATTTCAAGCCGGCTAGAGATACAAATGTGTGCTTTTCATTTTCTTTTCTCCACTATTTTGTTTCTATGGTAACAAGCACCAGCTCTCAAATGTGACAGAGTTGAATGTCGCTGCTAGTGGTTCATTGGTATTTTGTACTTCTCAGCATAACCATGCACAACCAACACTTCAAAAACACAAAAGAAAAGAGCAGTTTGGAAAAAAAAAAAAAAATCAAGATTAAGAACATGGAGGTTTGTAAGGTTATGGCCCATAGTTTTTAAAGGAGGAAGAATATGATGGAAAAATATAATTCACTCAGTCACAGAGACAAAATAACACAAACTGTCATAGTCTGATGAAATAAGTAGTGGAACTATAGACTCAAGCCTCTTATAGTATCAAGTGCAGACTCTCCTAGCTTCTCTCCAAGACACCCAGGTAGGAAGTCACCTGTGGAGACGACAAGAGGGGAGATTCAGGATTAAGAGCAAATCACACTGTGCATACATGTGTTACTTCATCTCCACTTAGTGCACTAATCTGAACAGGTCAGCTTGGGACTTGTGGAACTTACTGCACTTGTACCATGATTATAACATCAATACCTGCTGCTAATCCATGGTAAGAGCGAGACTGATCCAATATCAAGGAAAAATGAGCAACATCAGAGATCAAGCTGTCAGTTTTCTCTGACATTTGCCTCAGGTGGATACTAATATACATCAGATTCCTACAGTGGCCATTCTCCTCTGATGTCACACTAATCTTACTGCTATGCTCCAGGTTGCGCGTCTGATAAACATAGGGAACTGTTAACGTTTCATCACTTCCTGATTGAGAAGCAACTGAAAAGACAATGGACAGTCCTTGCTGTTTGCCAACGGTAGCAGATTATGAAATATGCTGTCATATTCTCCCTTTTTGGAGGAACAGCAGTATAACATAGCTTTCCACCCTCTGTGACCTCAGAGGAAAATGGCCACTGTATTAATATGACATAGAGTTTGTGTTATGTTTGTCCAGACAGGTACATTTGTGGGAAGTAGGTATGTAGCACAACAGGTAAACACAGTGTTTATCAGAATGTGGTACATTATTAATTAATAGGAGATGTGGAAGTAGTTATTTCTGGTAAAAAAAAAGACTATTATTATGAAAGTAATCACAATAACATCACAGTAAGTACTGTAGCAACTGTCCCCTGCGTTACCCTGATTAGGCCTGTCACACATCACCACGTCAACACAACTGAAGGGTGAAATGTAACAGGTGTTTTACCCTTCTACATGCATGAAATCAAGTATGTCTGTTTCATATTCACCAGTCTGAAAATAAGATTATTGTTTCCTTGGTAGAACTGAGCATCAACAGCTTATAGAGAAAAGCTTTGTTCATTCATTTACTCAACAGAAATAATTACATAAAACCTAGAAGAGAAAAAGAGAGATGGTGGTTCTCACATATTTAACCTAACAAAGAACATCTGATGTGCTGCAGAACTTGTTTTGTTGATTGCACAGATTAAGACGGAGGCTAATCTAGACTGTGACCAAAGGATCGGCTAGACTTTTTTTTAAAACGACTGCAGTTTCTCAGGATGGATCTGTGCAAACTGATAGTGTGTGACTCTGATGATACCAACGCAGTATCGCAAATTCATTTCACCCTTTCGGTTTAATTTAAATATAGGCAGGTAAGTAATAATGTGTCTGCTCCATCAACACCTCTCCATCATCAGCAGCAGGTTGTTTTGGAGATAACAGTTTAGTTATTACTCTGAAAGCGTGTCTCTTGTTTTCACACCACAGCAATACACCAACAAGATTTTCACAGTTACAGTTTCTAACACAGAAGAATATAAAATTCTCGACTTGTGAAAAGAAAAAACAATTTTAAAAAATTGATTTTAAATAGCTGTGTGTTTTTCTCAAGAAGATATTGTGATTTTAGTTTTATGGCGTCTAGATGTCAGGGCCACTGTGAACTTAGAGAATCTTTATGAAGCGTGTCCTCTGTCCTCTGCAGATCCGGGGAACAGCGTTTGGACGCAGGCAGGATTTCCTACTCTCTGGGTATGCAATCTTCACAGCCAGTCAGACATTTGTTATTTTACAAGGCTTCACTCTAAATTCTCTGGTACTGAGATGTTACTGGGTGCTTTAGCACTTCAGCGTTTTGACCTTCTCTGTGAATCAGCAAATGATTGTCAACTCGACTAAAAGAAGATTGCTTCTGTTAGCTAAGGGGGAAAAAAAATCACCATGAAGATTTAAATGCACCATTTTAACATGAATCCTGCGTCTGAGGTAATATGCAATGATGGTGGTCCAATAACAACCCTAAACCTGCACTGTGTGTTGATATATCAAATGAGCACAGTCAACCGCAGATACACTTTCCTCAGGGGCAGACAGAACTGCACAGAGAAACTTTTTCTTTTAGTTTTACTTTAGCTGATAATTGTGAAGTGAATTATCAGCTTAAGTAAAAACACTTCCACTTTTATTGAAGGTTTACTGTCATACTTTACTTTGTCAACTTAACATTGGTTGAAAAATGGTTCAATAGGCACCGCACAGCTATGACAGACATGTTTTTGTAGAGTCTCAAGTTTGTCAGACATATTCGTCCTTCGGCATTACATTTGTGGGAGCTTGCTGTATTCAGTGTGTAAACTTCCTCTCTTCTTCCTTTCATGCCGTTTTCACCCTGAACCTGTACACTGGGTGTGCACGCTATCTGCCTTTGTTTCTAAATAATTTTGGTTCCACACCCTTGGTGAAAAACAAAACTCAGGAATTTGCCTTAGGGAGACGTATGTTGATCGTAATGTCTCGAAGGTGCTCCTCGTACTGCAAGAAAAAAAGAACTCCCACACGGTCAGTGTAACTTTCCAGTGACTATAAATGAGATTTGGCACATTCTGGCCTCTTCACTATAAATCAGCTATACTTAATGTTACTGTTAATGCTAGTGCAGTGGCTCACACCCTCCAGACAGCTTCTGATTACACCTTTAAAATTAGCTTGAACTGTATCATCTCTTGTGTTGGTGCTTTGTAAAGGCTGCCCTCATTTCTGCATCATATTTAATGCTGGAAACATCTTCACATTCACTTTATCCATACACAGATCATTGTATTTATGTATAGTGTATTTATGCAGCGCCTCACTTATCTTGTTTGTTGGAGCATTCTACAAAGGACGGTTTTCAAACTGGCCTCCTTGAGATATACCCATTAACTGTGGTGTATTATCAGTCGGAACAAGTCTGAACAGTATGAAGCGAGACGACTATTATAAGCTTTGGAAATACGTGGCATTGTGACGATTGCACTTTCACTGTGCCGTAGGAAGAAGAATTTGTTAGTAATTAGTAGTTATTAGTTAAAAGGTGTAAAACCAACAGTAGTCAGCAGAGCGTACTTTGCTGTAGGGTACTCACACAAAGAAAAAAATAGGCTGTGAATTTGTTTCATTCCAAACCCAGCAGCTCGACGTCAAAGATGAGGGTGGCGTTGGGAGGAATGATGCCCGGGTGGCCCTTGTTTCCGTAAGCGTAGTCAGGTGAACAGGTCAGCTTGGCCCTTTGACCAACACTCATCTGGAGGTACGAGGAGACACAGAAAGACAGCAGGGGTCATGTGGAGCAGCTAGTCTGCAACATAAAGTAGGTTGTAGCGCAGATAGATAACCATGTGGCAGCCAAACATCCCATTAATACTTTATCATTAATAAATTGAGTTATTGCATAAGATTTTATGTTAATTATCAGATTCCTGCTGTTGTAAACACATTCATAGAGAATAGGACCTGCACACAGACCGGCCACCTTGTGTGTGTGAGGTACGGAGCTGTGTCTGTGCTGTTTACAGCGTTAATGGAGCCCTCTGTGAGTGAAAAACTCGATAATGGAACTGCGTCAATACATGTTTCAGCGGATGGACTAACGACATTAGCAGCCACAAAAGGCCTTTTATTTCTGCAGTCCAAATCATTTCTGCTTCAGAATCATGACCGCTGAAGTTGCACGACTTTTTCTCGGAATCTGTCCGTTCCAATATCATCAATAACACACTGCAAGATGATGAGCATAACCTGGAGAATTCGTACGCACTCTTCCAGCGCTGTGGCCTACCTGCACTACACCTTCTTCCCAGCCTCGGATCACTTCCTGCTTGCCGATCCTGAACCTGAAAGGCTTGTCTCTATCACGAGATGAGTCGAACTTCCGCCCGTCTGTCAGGGAGCCTGAGAAACGAGGAGATGGACAGAGAGTCACAGAGTTAGAAAGAAAGCTGACAGAGCTGCCAATGTTTCCTGCGGGTGAAAAATCTGGCCATTAGCCTTAAACATGCACGGCATTGCAGTTATTGCCATTAGACGCGTAGAGCCCAGACAGTGATAAAAATACAGTCTGTCAGAGTAGCCACATTAAGAATAAACACACTGTATTTATAACATACAGTGAAAAACACTGGGAAGGAATACATCTTCCAGACTTGTCTGACACCCATCTTCCCTGGTGTGTATATATTGAGAGCCCAAATGAAGGGATTCCTGAGATCTCCGAAATAGCCGCTGCAGCTGTCTGCGGGGTTTCACTGTGACAGTCAAGAAAAACGCAAGCATCAATCTGCAGAATAGCACCCCTCCAAGACTATTTACGCCAGCGCTATTACTGTTATTAAGACCAGTGAGGTAGCATGTGTGTGTGTGTGTGCCTGTGTGCAGTGTAGGAGAAGGTGCAACATTGCGCATGTTGTTGGGCACATCCGGGGGGCGGATAAGAAGATACAGCCTGTAATCCAGGCGGTGGAGTGGGTGTGCTGTCCTCTTCTGGACATGTAGCAGGAAGAATTGTCTGTAAGAGGTCCACGAATCAAAGCGCAGCACTTCTCTTTTCAACACCATACAGCTGAGAACAGCACAGTGTTGACGTTTCACAAGCAGAGCGCTTCCTGCAGGCAGAGCCTCCCCCGAAACTCCCCAGCAAATCCACGTTTTCATCTTCACTCGGACAGCTACATTTTAAACCGGCCCGTGCGATGGAATATCCTGTTTCATGTCACATTTCAAGGCTGCTTTGTACACTGGCAGGAAGGGAGGCAGCCCAGAGAGGAAATCCTGTGTGATATAAAAAAGAAATGAAAAAACTTCACTGTGCAAGGCCCAAATCAGGTCTTACTTCAAGTTACATAATCTTGAAGCAAACGGGCTTATATTACAGGGTGAGTTATGTCCGTCTCACCAGAGAGCAGCTTTGCCAAACTAAGAACAGGTGCAGACAAATATACAGTCGAGCACGCTGGGAGGCAAAATCCATCTGAACCACATTCTGCTGCTGATGCTACATGTTTGATTGTCTGCGTTTTATTTTCAGCCAGCGCCATCATCGGCTCCAATTTTTAATTCGTCCCATACTTTGATTTAAGAGCAAATAACCGCAGAAGTAATGAGATCCAGCCTCAGCTGCTCTTTGTGCGCAGGGCAAATCAGCAAATGCTCACGTGCGAACACTCTGGACTAAGATGGTGAACATTAGACTGAAAGCCAGCACGTTAGCATTATCACTGTGAGCTGATGTTAGCATGGCTGGAGACCAAGGGTGTCAAACGTAAGGCAAGCAGCCCAGAACTGGCCCCTCCAAATGGTCCAATGTGGCCCACTAGATGACTCTGAGTGAAAATTACAGTGAAGTCATTAATTAAGGTTTTTCAGTGAAATGCTCTGTGACTTTGGGACAAAGAAAGATAGATGTGACTGTAACGTTTAGCGTCATAGATCCACAGTGACGACGGCACACTGACTGAACTAAAATGAGTTTGACACTCCTGCTGCAGACTTATGAGATAATTAGAGCAGTAATTATTATTAGCCAATTAATCAATTTATGCATTGATTAAAACACAATCACCGGCTCAATCATTGGCTAGTATGCTATTCAAAATGGTAAATATTCACTCATTCCAGCTCCTCAGATGTCAAGATCTTTGTGTTTTAGACTGTTGGTCAAACATTTGAAGGTTCTGATAAACTGTAATGAGCTTATTCTGACAGATGAACTGATTAATCGAGACAGTCTGTGCATCGATCAGTAACAAAATAATCAGTTGTTGTACATGTTATTGTTCATGTGATGCTGTGAATCTGTCATTATTGCAGTCAGACCAGACGGTTATAATCCGCTCAACGCCACCAACCCCCCCAGAAACTCCAACAAAGAGAGAAAATCGCTGGAAATCAGACGGGATTTAAAACTGTCTGTCTGTCTGTCTGTCTGTCTGTCTGGGGCTCGGAGTGAATCCTAGAGAGGAATCCGTCTCTGTTTGTTATTTCTCCACATAAGAGAAATGAGCAGCAAGGACTCTGACGGTCCTGGTCTGGATGAGTCTGAACCGGACCGCTCGGTCCACAAACCCGGAGCGCGCATTATTTTTACGCAGCGGTGGACCCTGCGCGCTGTCCCGGGTGTACATACTGCCACCGTCCCTGCCTCGGCCGCTGTGACACGACGGACACATCCGAGCGTCTTCAACACACACACACACACCACACACACACACACACACACACACACACACACACACACCAGCTTCCATGGAGCAAAAACGCGGGGAAGGGGTTAAATTTTCAGGCAGCCCCAGCTTCAGCCTCGGTGGCTGACTGTCATGCCTCTGTGCCCTGCAGAGAAATGTGTGTGTGTGTGGACGGTTTGAGGGTAAAAAAAGAAAATGTCTGCAGCTGCTGCTGCTGTGTAGAGTTGTTGGCAGCTCTGACCGAGGAGTGACAGATCACCACGCCGGGGCTGCTGCTGCTGCTGCTGCTGCTGCTCTCACGGGTGGAGGAGTCACTCCACTTGTACGGCCTCGGTGAGTGTAGCGGCCAAATGTGCAGAATCAACGTGCACACAGTGACAAGTTTGGGGATTCGAACTCACCGACATAATGCACCACGCACGTCTGTCCTTTTTTGGGGAAAGTCCTTCCTGTGGAGAGAAACCAAAGGGGCGCTTAATATAACGTCTCGCTGCGCAGTGAAGCGGCTGTTTGTGCAGCTGCATTGAATTCACGCAAACAGACAATGTGCACTCAGTAATGAACGCAAACACGCTTCCCCTGCGTGCACACACTCTCTTTACCGTCACCGGGGGTTATAGTCTCGATTTCCACTCCCATTTTTCAGCGGCGTGTTCTGGAGCTCTTCCCTGCAGCCGGCAACTCTCTTCCCGCAGTCTGTCTGTCCGTCTGCTCCTCCGGTGGATGTTCTCAGCTCTCTCTCTCTCTCTCTCTCTCTCTCTCTCTCTCTGCAGGGAAAGACCAGCGTCAACTACTCACGTCACAGAATAACGCTTCCGCCCACAGCCTTCAAAGTAAAAGCCGTACACACTAGACACGAGCCCCCTGGTGGCCACAGCACGCACCAACAACAAAAAACAAAACATAAAGCAACAGGGTTAAACTCACCATCATTTGAACAGACTTATGAATTTAAAACTGTCTGAAATGACCACAAGATCGAGTTTCTGTGTCATTTATTAATACATCAAGTTTCCCCAGTTTCGTTCATTTGTTCGTTAGAACATGTGATTCATAAAAAAACATGTTTGTTTGTTTTATTGAGCAATATTAACAAATAAAGCGTTTTAGATACACAGTCCATCATGGAAGTAAGCATCCACTGAGCGTAGAAATATAATATAACCATGACAATGGTAATTCTAATAATATTATTGAGTTTGTGAAAGAGTCACTGGGGCATGAATGTAACTTTTTAAAAGCAATAGCGTAAAATAGGATAGCAATAAGAATTCAAATGGAATAAATAGTAATGGTCATTGCGGAAGTTAATCGGAGCTTCAAGCGCTTCAACAGGCTTCCATTAGAATAAGGCGATCGAAAAAGCTTTTATTTTGAAGGCACATTCAGTATAGTGTTTTTCTTTTATCTGTAATTAACTTGACTTTTGGTAGGCAGTGTATATACTGTGATCAATGAGTGTGATGAGTATTCCACAATGGCATAAGAATCTCTAATGTCACTGTGGCATTGTCACGCATTGCAGTCATGTTCATGTAAGGCTGAAAAATAATACAAAAGGAGCCGTCACATGACTGCAGTCTGCTGCTGCGGTGTGAAACTCACAAACAGAGAGGGAGCCATGAAAACACGCAGAGAGAGATGTGTCAGAGAGAGATGGGGCTAATTTAGTAGAACAGCTCTGAGTCAAAGCCTCCCACTGTCCCAGCAGACACTCGCATCCTCTCTGCTCACATCTCCGCCACACATTTGCATCCATGGCAACACCTGCATCCTCCTTTTTCCTGTACAAACCATCGGCGATAACAGAGCGTCTCATATCCACAGGAACAATTAGCAAGAAATTAAAGTAGCTCATTAATGACTTTATGATCACTATTTATGAGAGCAGTGGAGTATATTGACTTTTCATTCTCTTGTCTTCACGGCTCATTAAACTGCAGCTCAATCATTTTTTGGGGGGGGGGGGGTTACGCTGATGTCATAAGAAGAGATAATTAGCTCCAAGTGCATCTCATGGAGCGTCCATGTGGGAGTGCGTGGCCTCAGGGATAAATGCTGGCTCAAGATACAATACACTCAATCAAAAACTACAGCTTATTTTTGTTTTATATCTTCTGTTTATGTCTTTATTGTTATTGTTGTGTCCACAGTCGATTACCACAGTGACCACTAATGATGTTGGCATGTGATATATCCAGGGAGGAAATTCTACTGACTGGAAATAACACTGAGGATCCAGTGAAGTCATCGTTTCAGGCTTATTGGACACAGACTCACTTTGAGTGTGATGTAGTCAACAAAACTCCAACCAGCAATGAAAGAAGCAACAGCAACATGTGTATTAGCGTATAATCACCTGAAGGTAAGAATCATTATGTTTATGTTATAATGAATCTTTTATATCTATAGAGAGCGGGCCGTCTTCCATGGAGTCTGCCATGTTGACCCACTGTGTTTCTGTAACAGCCCAGAAGAGACAAACCAAACACGGGCACGTAGGTCTACATAGGACCTTTCACAGCCACACTCGTTTCTCCTTCATGCTTGATGCGTGAGGATGAGGTGAGGGGTATTTAGTCAGTTGCAATCTGTAACTTCGTCACTAGATGGCAGTAAATTCTACACACTGGACCTTTAAGGTCCCTCAAAAATATGTGCTAGACTGAGGAACTATTCACATCCTTGACTTAAATTAAAGTACTGAGACCACACTGTAAAAACAAGTCCTATATTGAAAATTTTCATCTGCATTCATCTTATCTTTCTGTTAGATCTGCAACATACTATGCTGTGCATTGGGCTTAGACGTAGGGATACGTATATATAATGAAAGATGTGGAAACTATACAGTTAGCACCTACAGCCATGCCCATAGCATGGTCCACCATTGAGGTAGACTACAATCCATTACCTGTGGTTAGTAAGGCTGTGTGTCACTCAGAAATGGTCGTCCAATCAGAAGAGAGAGGCTTATTCATATTAATAAGACAGAACGGTTTTTGCATGTGCGCCACAGTGTGAAAGAGGAGACGTAAAACTACATTGAGATGACTTTTGGTTCCTAAAACCACAAATAAATCTTGAAAATAAAAACACTGTAAAATATGGGACCTTTAAATAATCTCAATCTCTACTATCATCAAGTCTATGCTGAAGTTCCCAAAGCTGCAGTTCCTCAAACAGCCACTTGAGGTTGGCTACAGACCGAGTCCGTCTGCATAAGTCCCCATGTTCATATGTCCAACTTCAGTTTTGGTCTCTATAGCTAATTTCCCTGTTTGTGACAGCTGTACTGAGGGTGAATTTATATACAACTCACCTGTTTAAATTATATTAAGGCTTAAAGTTATGCAGGATTAACAGCACGGATGTTTTGATTGACAGGTGGGTGCCATTACAGATGGTTTGTTTGAGCACCCAGGAATCATTCACCCCCCCAATGATCCACGTGCTTGCTGATTTTTAGATTTAAAAAGTTTAAGATTAGCTGGGCACATAAGCTGTCCATTCTTCATACTGTCATGGGTCTTGGCTGTAGGTTTAAAAAGGTCTACCAGAACAAGTGATCCAGTTTCCACAGAAAAACATCAACATCTCTGAAATTCAGTTACTGCCCAATGTGATCTGATTAACATGGTTAATGTAAGTGGACTGAAATATTAAGAGAAAACAGTCACATTTAGATAATCTAAAAAGTTAATGTTACCACAACACTTTATGAAAATCTTAAATCTCCCATTTTGCACCTACAATGAAAACACAAGACAATAAGTTCTTTATACATCAACCATAAAATGGATTTATTTTACCAGAGGTCCAAACATATTTCTGCGTTGCCCCAGGATGCATAGAAGATGTCAGTGTGTCATAGGAATTCCACTTCCACTACTACAAACCAGTGTTTACAATCTATGTGTTCTTCCGCTCAGCCATTAGTTTGAGAATAAAGCTGCGTTTAACTGGTTTTCATGATACACCATATCAAAATGCCACCGTCTAACTGGGACAATCCTACAATCTGTAAAGGAAAAAAAAGGAGGGGAAAAAAAGGCAGTTTAAAAAAATAACCATCTTCATCTGAACAAAAGGGAACGGGTGTCGCTCTGCAGGTGGATAAAAGGAGTAAGGCTACTGGTTCAGGTTTGATTAGAGGAGAAAAGAAACACTCGTTGTTTCGTTACATCCTTACATGCCTCTCCAAAAAGTGTGTGAAGAGCGGAGAGAAATGGGAACAAATCCACACTATCAATCTGTACTTGAATTTTAACAAGATTAGTAATCCTCATGTGATTGTGGTTTGTGCTGCTGTGACAGAAACTAACCGGAAGTCTGTCACTGGATGAATCTGGTGAGGCCTCAGCACCTGACAGTAAACACAGCTGAAGGGCCAATTGAAGGTTAATAGAAGAAGAAGAGTGGAGATCAGGTTAATGGAAAAAAAAAAAAAAAAAGAGCTCGGGTTAGTGAACATCTCTGCAGACAAACTGCGGGACTGCTGCTGTGTTTTTGGGTTCAACCATCTACTGCTGTCAGGACAACACACCCAACACAACAACACTTCAACAGCATCTGTCGGCCTTCCCGGTTCCATTCTGGAAGATTATTTTTTAGCCCCCTCCCCCATCATAACTGCCCGTCACTAACCACAGAGGGGGGAGGAGGAGGGGGGTGTAGGAGAGCAGAATGTTAAGTTTCACTTTAGAAAAACAAAAAATCTGAAATTAGAAGTCCATACATAAGTCCGTGTTGTCTCCTCCCTCAGAAGGGGCAGCAGGTTTCACAGGGCTGCAGTTACTCAGCCACACCACCGGGGGGCAAAAGGGGGAGAGGAGAGGGGGACAGGGGACGGTCACTATTACTCCCCCACGCCCTTCCCTCACTTTAGCCGCTGGATGATGACGGCGTTGAGGAGGTTGGCCTGCTGCAGCGTCTGGCTCTCGTCCGCCAGCTCCATGTTGGGGAAGGTGGTCATGAGGACAAACTCTCTGGCAGCCATGGCGGGCCGGGCCGCCACCACGAACTGCCGCAGGTCAGACACCCTGAGGGACACGACGAGAAGCCATGACAGGAATTTACTATGTTAATGTGACGGGATGACATGAGCTGATCCAAACAACACTGATTGACTGTCTTATTGTTTCCACCGTAAATGTTAAACTTTCATCATTAACTTCTATCAGTTGACGGTGAAACACCAAAAAGGATGCGTAAATACATTTTGTTACTTCGGCCATTCTTCGTTGTGTCTTCTATTTGGGAGACAGTAAAACTCACTTATTTTGGAACTACAGTTCCCATAATGCTGGGTGGATGTAAAGAGGAGGTAGACAGTATGATAGGTGCTGTATGTACAATGTTGCCATGGGGTCAGTGATGGGTTACAACTGGCCTGTATCTGTTACATTTCGGCCGATTTAGCCGTTAGCAATTCCTCGTGATCGGACAACTCACTGGATCACTGAAAAAAAAAAATGTGACGATGCTCAAGCAAGTTCTGGAGTTTTCTCTGATGATGATGATTTGTATGAACACCTGATGACCAGTGTGAAGTCACACTGAAGATAAAATAACGTGTCATGTGTCACACCAATTGCAGCAATCTGTCACTAAAGATTTTCATGCATTTCACCTTAGACAGTATCTTTAGAGTAGAGTAGCAGTTTCACCTTGTATAAAGTCAAGAGAGTTTGCATGTTTGCTTGATGTCAACAGTTTGCAAGTCAGGCTGATAATACAGGTGAATATTATCATTGTTTTTACTACAGACACAGATGTGCGTCTGTGCCAATGTCATGCTAAGAAGAGCTAATGACTCACCTGTGGGTGTGGTTGAACTTCTGGACCAGCCTGCCACCGTCGGCCAGTCGGATCTGAATGTTGGTGATGGGCTGGGAAGGGTTGAGGGTCACAGAGGCACTGGCTTGGGCCTCGTTGGCGGCCTGGTCCTGCTGAGAGCCGGCCGGAGCTGTAATCAATTCTGGGGTGGCACTAGAGAGGGGACGAGGAGGAGGACAAGGAGGCGGACAGAGACAGACGAGAGGTTACTTTGACTTGATGCAATGTAGCACTTAACAGTGCAGTTTTGGTTTTACTACACTATTTGCATTTGAACTGATATTGTAACTTTTTTTTGGCCTTCAGTGGTGAAGCAAAGAGTAGGAGTGAAGCTGCCACAGACTCCGTTTGCAGGTACTTTCCATGCATCTGTTCTATCGAACAGTGTCCACAGTATCTACTGCCTGACATGTTCACTACAACACACTCACCTTCTCTTGACACCATTACATGAATTCTGGACTGACAGTGAAAGAAGAGCACTGCTGGACAGTAACACAGTGTAAGGAATTCACATCTCAATTAAAAACATGTCACCGTTTGATCTGAACATTTTGAAAAGCTCACCAATTTAAATGCTCAGACAGAAACGATGATTCATAAGAACAGGACGGACCGGTTCATCAGCCTTTATTCAGACACTGAATGCACGGTCGGGACAAAGGCGATTCAGCTCCTCTGCTCTTTTCTAATCACACGCACAGCTGATCTTTACAATGACCTGATAAATTTAGAGCGCCGAGACTGTCACAGGGGCATCGCTTCTTCAGTAACACAATTATAAAGACCGTCGCCTGTGTGCTCTGCAGGGAGACACTTCTCTGCTGTCTGTCTGTGTACGATTTTTAAAAGGTTGTCAGTGTGTTTTCTTGCCAGATTTGCCCACAGCTTGTGGAAAAATTGAACACACGCCTCCTGTTGCTGACTACATGCCCAACAATCTCACCTTCCCAGCTTCTGTCCTTCACCTCCAAAGGCCTTGAAGGCGACCTTGGGTTTGCTGAAGTCCTCGTCCCTGTGGTCCTCCATGTCCAAGTTCACCTGACCTCCTCGAGACCGCTGCCTCAGCTCAAGGGGAATTTCACTGGGGGACGGGAGGGGGTAAACAGGTGAACAAGGAGCTTTTTACATTCAGTAAAATTCAGGACATGACGTGCCCTGATGGACCGATGAATGACCGATAACAACAAGTTAACAGAGTGAGCTCACCCCCTTCTGATCGCCTCAAGGAAGTTAGCATTGCCAGGATCGTTGTAGTTTCTGAGCTCCCCATTATCCAGACTGAAGCCCGTCTTCCACAGCTTCAGCACCACGTGTACCTAAAAACACACACATACAATTTACACGCTTAGACAGAGTTTCTTCTAAACTATGGATGACATTCTGTCACAATGAAGTGCTACAGCCTGGCACTTGGTGTTTGTACAGTATACTGCTCAGCCAACTAACTAGCTAAGAGATGTCATCTACAGAACAATTAAAATCCTGAAAACACATCCAAATGATGCAAGAGCATGCTGGAGAGGTGGAGGGAGTTAAGACATGACTCCACTGTCTGCAGAGCAGCAGCAGCAGCAGACTGTAGTCGCATATGATTGGACACATCTGCTCAAGCTGAATGTCTACTGGCTGGAAAGTCAACTAGATGGCTGGACTGGTGCCAATAATGCCAGAAACAAACAACAACCCATCAGGGTCTGTACTCACATCCTGCTGGCTGTTGCCGGCTGACCGCTCTCCGGCCACATAGGCTGACTCCTCCTCAGGAGCTGCACCTAGTCGGTAGCCTCCACCGATGAAGGCCTGAGTGATGAAGTGATGAGGAGACCGTAAAAACAACAGGAGACAAAAGAAAGGACAATAACACTGATCTTGTGAGTCTTACGTCACCTTGGCTTTGCTGGGCTCTCCCGGCCCTCTCCCAGGGCGGTCCAGAGGCACGGCTCCATGTTCCCTGGCCCCCTTGAACAAATCCTCCACCACTTCATTAGAGCTCTTCTTCTTGGGAGGCCCAACGATCTGCTGCCCGCTGCGCTCTGATCCTCCCGCGAAAAACCTGGTAAACAAAGTACAAGTAAAAATACAAATAAAAATCTCAACTTTGAGATGCGTCTGTGTGACGACGAGTTGTTCAAAAAACCTGGAAAGAGTAAACAGGGAAGGTGTCTCAACCACAACCATTTCCAAACCCAGATAACAGAACCTAAAATGCTGGATCGGGTATTGGTGAGTATACAAATCTATCCACTGTTGTGCTATTAAACACACACCCTGCTCTGACTGATATTCTTACCCTTCTCTCTCCAGTCTCACTCATCATTCCTAAACCTAACCAGTCCTGTATTTTGCCACATTTCTTTTGCTGATAACTAATAACGTCAGTATAGTCGTTATCTTAGAAAACGTTGAATACACAGCAGTAGCCAAAGCATTTGGTTTGGGCTTCTCTCATCATTTCACTGTGCCACATGTTAAGTCTTTGATAACAGTGATTACTCTGCTCACTGTCAGTCACCTGACATTAGACTGAAACAAAGAAATAATGCCTCAATATAAAAACAATCACTGACAAACGGAACAATAGGAAACATAAATTATTTATGGTATTATGATTGACTCTAGATGACAGAGTCTTTGCTTGCTTGCTGACGTATTAAAAAGGACATCAGCAGCCGCTCACAGTCTCCTAACAGCCAGTCCACTGCACTGCCCTGGCAGCAGAATCTGTTGATGCTGCAGAAAAGCACAACAGCTCGCAGTGAATGAGACCAAAAATAGTTTGGTGCATTCGGGAATCACCCCTCTAGACTAGGTGTGTCTTTGTACCGTTCAAACAGTGTGAGGACGAGAAGCTCAGACAGATGCTGGACAACGGTCACAACCTTTGAGGACGACGGTTTCAACGATCAGCTGTGTTATTCTGTATTTATTAACTTGTCTTTGACTCTCTCCTTGAGCATGACACTCAATCTCCACCTACCAGGCCCATGACTGATCTTTCTGAACTAACTTAAGCCTGATCTGAGTTGCTCGAGGCAGACAAATGTATCCTGGATGGTGCAGGATAAAGGCTGGTTCTGGTTCTGTTAAAGTGAGCGATGTGACAGACAAACAGGCAGCCCTGTGAACTGAACTTACCTTTGGCCTTCCTCTTCATCACTCTCCTCCTCTGCCTCGTGCATCAGATCTCTGAAGGAGGTCACTCTAGGCTGAGAGCTGATGATGAAGCAGAGAGCGTTAACAGGCTGAATTGTATGCTATATAATTACACTGATTACAAACAAAGATTACTGCATTGAATTATTGCACAGGACTGTTTGCTAACTGGACGGTTGGACTTTGTACTGGCAAAGAAGCAGCTCATGAGCGTGCTAACAAACCAAAGTGTGGTGTGTGTGTGTGACAGCAGAATTACCTTGGCCCAGCGGACCGGGACACCGAGGAGCCTCCCTCTGGCTGAGGAAGCGTCACTATGTCGTCATCGGCTCCATCCTCAAAGAAACTGGCAAGCGCAAGCTGGGAGGAGATGACATGAGTCTACGTCACCATAAACTCAGAGAGACAGCTTTACAGAGAGAAATGAACGATGTAACTCGTGCTGAGTGTTGTTGGCAAGCTTTCAGGCAGCAGTTTGTCTAAAAGATGCAACTCTGAGTCCGATAGCGTTGAGACAGGAGCAAGTTTACTATCACATTTTCCTTGAACAACACTCAGCAAGCAATTGTATGTATGACTTCAGTTGCTCAACAGTTCAGGGTCTCCATTGTCTTATATTCCACCATAACACACCACACATTTTCAGACTAGTGCAGACTGCAGGCAGGTCATTCCAGTACCTGCACTCATGTTGTCCATGTTGTTGTAACTTGTGAAATAAACAGACGTCATCCTGACGGCAACACGTTACTCTAACGCACTAACGCACCCCCAATAACATCACACATGCTGGCTTTTGAACTTGGTAACCATCTGCATGGTCCAATCATGTAGGCTTTTAACACGATCGCTGTATTCTGTGTTGGGTTTTAGGCCTTGCCGCCCTACGTGCAGCTATTTCTCTGAATTCCCTATATCTTTTAGTGATATTAAGTCTCGTGCACAGAGAAATGTAAAACGTTTCTTGCAGCTGTGCATCGACAGATGCCGTTCTTAAACTGCTGGGCTGTTTGCTGTTTATCACACAGTGTTGAACCTTTGTGTGAGCCTCTCGAGGACGCTGCTTTCATAACCAGTCATGATACTACCAGCTGTTTCCTGTGGGATGAGTCAAACAGGTGTCTTTAAACATTAATGGACTTTCAGGGGGTTTTTTTTCCCTGTCCCAACTATTCTGAAACACAATTTTCTAGAAGGTCAACATTTAGAAATCATTGCATTCTGTCTTTCCTGTCTCCATGTGACCGTCTCCTGCACTAAACACTGTGTAAAAGTTCATCTCCATCCTCTGCGGTAAGACTTCAACGAGTCAACTGACAGCAGCACTACAGGCTAACCAGTGATGAGTTAACATAAAGCTAGCATCACGCTAACGCTAGCTCGGACGGCTCAATGGACTCACGGCAGACAATTTAACAACAAGCACCCGCTAATGAGAGAATAGGGCCGGACCTTCCCCTAACAGTGACCGAGTCTGTAAACTAAGCGTACAACAGCCTCGCTGTCGGTGACAGAAAGCGGCCAGGCCATTGTCAAGGGGTGACTTGCACAAATTACCGGCAACACAGGCTAACGTTAGCCGGCGAGCTATCCGCCTGACACACGCAGTGTCGCCACCGTTTCCTTTTAACCTCCCGCCTCACAGTCCACCGCACCTCGACGGAGAAACCCGCAGAAGACCTACCTGCAGATTCCAGCCGGCGGACTCCAGGAAAAAGCGGGCCCTCTCCTCATCCACGTCAGTAACAGCGACGAACTCCCTCACAGACTCCTCTTGGCTCGCCATTTTGATTTGCTCCTTCGAGGGCGCGTCCGGCTCCACCTGAGGAAACAAGCAACAGATTGATGGTTCCTATCTGGTTTCAAGCGAGGAACCGTGACGAAAGATTCCGACATGCGTGTTAAAATGTTTAAATAAGTCGACCAACACGTGGTTTAAAACACACTTTAAAAAAAATAATAATATATGAGACTCTTTTAATTTTATTTTTCCGTAGTTTAGTTTTGATAACCGCGGTTAGCTGCATTGCTAACACTGTTTTGATCACTAGGTGGCAGTCTATCCACAGGTTACTCTTGAGCATCCTGCGTTCAGAACAAAGGTTTAAATCAGAGATGGTGAAGCCGTTTATAGTTTTATTACAGACTAATTATATAATAAATCATTTCACTGATTCAGCACTCATACTGCATGTTCACTTGATAAAGGCTTATATTCTTGATAGTAAGGGATGCTGATAATCCACAAATCCCTCCCCCAAAATATTAATCTTCTTTATTTATTGCCTTTTGATTTTCAGGTTATCAAAATTCATCTGATGCTGCTTAAGGATTGCTTTCATTTCATCTCATTAATCTGATCCCATCTCATCAAGAAGTCACACCTCAGTGTGAGACTGCTGAGCTTCTCATATACAATCTGCGTCTCGTCACACTTTTCAGATCCTGTCTCTGATTTGTCTTCATGTGCTGGGAAACAGATGCTTATGATTAAACACATGTGCGTATGTTTCAGTATGATAAGCAGATGGACAGAGTATTCCCATGAGAGGTACCTTTGTACCCGTTAAGGTGTCTGATGGCGGGTTTGGTCAGATGGCACAAAGTAATAAGTAGACAGATTGGGAGCATCTTAATTGTTTTTTTGGGGGAGGCTGGGTTGCTGGGGATTTCATGTGTTAGCTGTTGGTTGTTTGATCTTCAAGGCTAATTAATCTGTAGCAAAGTGAGAAAACCATGTTGTCACCTCACCTCATGAATCACATCCCCCACCTCCTTCTCAGATGCACACAAAGAACAAGATGAAAACAGAAATATACAGTGCCTTACAGCGAGGAGTTTTAAGCGGTGATGATTATATATTGTTTCCTCTTTGGATGTTTATAGCTTCAGGGCCTTTGTGATGAGGCAACAACAGCGAGATACAGGGCAAGAGAAAGAAAGAGACAAAGGCAATGTCAAGAAGAGTAAGATGTTTAAATTGACAGACCGAAACATGATGTGGGAGAGTAACCGAGTATGAAACAAGACAGAGAGTCTTGACCACCTGGAAATAGGTATAAACTGTGTACCTGAAGCCGGTAACACACAAAACTGTAAGTCACGAGAAAGGATAAAACATAACAGCCACAGTTAGACTCAATGACAGGCTGACAGCAGTGAACGTCGCCTTGGGGCACCCCGAAGGCGTGTGTGTGTTGATGTATGTGTACATATGTGCTTAATGTTCCCATGAGAGTTGAGGCTGATGTTGTTGTAGTGTAATGTTACCACCACTATACTGACGTTATGCTGACAGTCTGAAGCCCTGACACACAAAAACATTACACACACAGCAAAGAACGGAAGTGTGTGAATTAAATACAATGACCAGGCCTTTCTGAATGATGAACTATCAGATGAGAGATCGCTTTCTTGTCTGTGCATTAAATACAAAGCTATAGAGGATAATCATTTAGCTTAGCTTAGCATAGCATAAAGACTGCAAGGCAAAAGAGCTAGTCTGGCTTTATCCAAAATTCACTTCACAAAATACACTTACTTAGCACCTTTACCTCACCAAATAACCACCTGAGTGTTGTTTGTTTAAAGCCAAACTGAAATCAGCAATTTGTGGTTTAACTGCAAGTTGATTGGTGGAACATTTTCTTGGCAGCCAGTGGCTGGGAATGTAACTTGTTGCAGAGCCTCTTCCAGAAGACATTTTGACTTGTCATAGTAGGAAAATCACAGGTGGCTCTGTTCATTCAAGTGTTCAGGAAATGAATACAAACCACTGAGTGACATTCCACCTTGATTTGCAAGATGATCTTCATACAAGGTAAAAATAATGTCAATTAACTGAATTAGTCAAGTTATTATGAGCCCACTG
Organism: Nibea albiflora; assembly: GCA_014281875.1. Taxonomy (NCBI): domain Eukaryota; kingdom Metazoa; phylum Chordata; class Actinopteri; family Sciaenidae; genus Nibea; species Nibea albiflora. The sequence continues at coordinate 21,965,211 of CM024793.1, read as the reverse complement.
ATTGCTGCCAGTTCTTAAACTCTATATTTGGTGAAAAGATACAACCAACTTCAATATTCAAGTTAAACTGTTAGAAGAAAAACTAAGGAGGAGTTGGCCATGACAGCTATGGAGATGTGATTAGTGATTGGTCAGTAATACTGAGTACCTTATAGCGGTGAAGTCATTTTCACAGAGGTGCAACTTCATCACATGACACACAGAATTCGATCTCTCTGTCTAATAATGTTTAGTTTAGAGGAGCCATGTGATTAATGATTTATCCCAATTGTGTGTGCAGGGAGCCAAAAAGAAAGAAGTTTATCCAACATATTCATCCAACTTTCATAGGAAAGAATTAAGAGCCATCTTTGGACACAGTATCCAGTTCTCCTTAATGCATCCATGTTCATAGCTTATTCATGTTTCTGTCTGGCTGCTGATTGGTCAACTGAATGTGACGCTGCTCAGCCCCACTCACCCATTCAGAACCAAAGCCACTGTGACTATGACTGCATTTCCACTTCAGAATATATGCAAAAAGAAAGGCTCTGTACTGTGTGTGTGCATGTGTGTGTGTGTGTGTGTATGGAATAAACAAACGAGATACAACATGTTAATTAGTGAACTTTACAGGTGTTAACTGGCATATTTGTGATCTTGGGTTTCCTCCTGCATCTAGTCTTTATCCTAAGATAAGCTAATTGCCTCCTGGCACCAGCTTCATAGTTAGTGCACACATACAATAAGTGTCTTATTCCTTATTCCTAGTATACATGGCAGCAGGGGGCACATCTAGCCAGATTATTCAGATTTTCCGACCTCTTGCATTTTGCCATGAAAGGAAAAAAGACACTTCTGCTCTAATTTGACCTTGAGCAACCTGCAGGAGGTCAATAACGTCGTGAAAGTCAGGTGAAATGGCAGCTCATAAAAGCGAAGCTGTTGGAGGAGGTTGATTAGGACAAGCATCCATAAACCCCGAAGCCCATCCCTGCACCTCCCTGTCTCCCACCCCTCTAAATCACGTACACACAAGTTGTGCAATTACCATGCTCTCTTCTTTCCTCCCTTGAGCAATGGCACATAAAGAGGAGCACAGCATTGTTTATGGCTCCTGACAGCTAGTTAGTGAAGGGTGAGTCTCCCCCCACCAGATCATATCTAGTCAGTCTCAGAAAAGCAACCTTTTGACCAAGGGGAATAATACTCTTGGTAAAGTAGAAGGAAAGTGAAGGCTCATGGAGCTTCATAAAACAATGTTCTGTGTTGCTTGTAAAATAGAACATGTAGAGTTTCTGCATCACTGCAGCTGTTTACTATAATTTGTTGTCCTCCTCTTGGCACAGGAGTGTCAAGCAGAACGATATATCTCCCTCACCTCCAGGCAGGCAGTAGCTAATAGTGACAATGCGGTCTGAGGGGTCAAGGCCTCGTGTTAACCTAACTACCCTGCTTAAGGTCAACAGAGTCGCAGACCACTGATTCTTTAGAGAAGAATGTCTAAAGGAGACTGCACATGATGTATGGGCAGAAGACATGGGGGATGCTGGGATATGTAGAACAACATGACTGGCAATAACTCTTAATCAACTGGTCATCCATGTTTCCTCGAATGACCCATACTCCTCAGTTTGATTTAGCAGCTTTGGGAATTTTTCTCCAAAAGTAAATGATCATATCGTTCTTTCTTTGTTGTCGGCAGGCTGTTGTGATCTCTTTGTTATGTTTCGTCGCAGGGTTTTGGACCCTGCACTCTGATACTCTTGTATCAATGTCATCACCAACGGTGTTTTAGTCTGTTGAAACCACCAGTGCATTCACAATGTTACATCGGTATTTCCCTTTGGGAAAACTTCTAAGACCACCAGACAGACACCATCATATTAGTCCAGGTGAAGTCAACTCCAACAATGGCTGCCCCAAGGGTCTCTGTCAACGTGGGGCTTTGTTCCCACCCATCAACAGCCTGACCATAATTACAAACTGTCAGACCTTTTTCTTAGGATCTGGCTGACATAATACTGCTGGGATGTGCCTTACATCATTCTGTAATGTGTTAAACATGTGGAAAGTAATTGAGTATTAGTGGCTAAAGGGCTGTGAGAAGAAGCTTCACCATGTTAGAGATGGTTTGGACCAATTATATGTGCAGTAACATGAAGTAATGCCTGTTGTGACCATCAGTCTATTTTAAAATAATGCCAGGTCCACACAGATGTGTGGGAATTTCTTATACGTACTTTTTAATTTCCTACTGCTCTGTTACATCTCAGGTTACACCCAGCATCTTGCTATCCAGTTCCGGTTCAATATAATTTCAAAATAAAGGTCCATGTCTATAACAGCGGTACCAAACATCACAGTGCCATTGTACAGTTGTGAAAACAGATTTGCTGCAGGTCATGGCTACTTTTACTGACTAAGATTCATTCCTGATGTATAAACAGGAACATACACTTGAGTAGATGAGCAATGGATATATATCTCAAAATAGAATGACATCAACACACATAGGTTAAGAAGTACTCACATCCTGTATCCTAAAGTATGTACACTACAGGGTAAAAATATTAACTTGCAAGTTAAAGGTAAAAACAAGTCGCACTCACGTTCAGTGTTTTTCCTCCCCGAGGTCTGACATGTGACTTAATTTCCTTCCTCATAAAACACTTAGATTGTTTACATCCATGTTTTGCCGGCTTGTAGTGTTTCTTCCTTGCCTTTGTTAGCACATTGCTGCGCTTATTTGTGTTGCCACCATCAACTCGACTGTCGATCGGTAGAATAATGTTATTCTAAGAAATTCTTCTTTTGTCTTTGTACAGTGAATTCTTGTGTTCATTACTGGCCTTTTGATTTCACCTTTGTTTGAATTTGTACTCATGATCAAAATCTGATGATTTCCCAATTGGCATCTTGACTGTATTTGCTCATCACTGTCATTTCCAGATGCACCAGCAGCCATTTTCAGTGAAAAGGCTCTAAAAGCATGCTGCACGCTACCTGCCCAACACCAAACAGCAGACAGACATATGAGAGAGTGGAGTGTTTAGCTGCTGAAGAGACACATATTCTTCTCAGGAGTTGGTGGGGACTAAAAACCGGAGCTGAAATGAGACACATTTGCCATATCAAAAAGTGTAAACACAGTACTTCTTAAATGTAGTAATCATTCATCACAGTTAAACTCACACAGAGAAATAAGGTAAATGATATTTACATTACATTTCAGTAATCACTGTAAGTATTTGCAGACGATGTTACGTCTAGTTTTCTCTGTGTTTTGTTTTATCCCACGAGGCCCACCGTGTGAGGAGAAGAACCATTCTGGTATCAACAGGAAAGAGGAAAGAGGAAAGGGCTTATCATCTCTGCAGCTATTATACACTTTAGCCCTGCTCATTACTTTTGCCTGCATCTCAATGTGCATCTTCTCTGCACGTGCACACTTGAGAACTGTCTGTCTGCCTCTCCAAAAAAAACAGAGCCAACTCCTTTTCTATCTCCATGGCAGCAGACAATCATCTGATACACTTGGCAGAACCGGGTCTTAGGGGACCAGACAGGAGCCACTGACTGACCTACATATGACAGGAGTATATCCACTGTAAATCACGCTGGATTAAAGTGTCTGCATGTCGCATCAGATCATGGAGCACATAGATAATCATATACTGTAGCAGCAGTGAGGTGAGTGCTCTGATATTGGCTGCAGGTACTACAACGCTGTGAATGGGCCGATTGAAAAGGATCCAATCCATTCTCTTATTGCCCCAGCAGGCAGCCATAAATCTGGACGTGGCCCTCTCCTCTCTCCGCTGCCAGAAAGAGATTTACTACAACCAGCATGCTGCCTCTCCTTTTCTTTCCTCTTCCTTTATTCTCACACCTTTGTCTGTCCCCCTTTTTCCTTGACAGCCCTCTTTTCTAACATTTCCTCTTTTTAAACTGTGCATTTTCTTCCTCCACATCCCTGCATCACAGAGGGTCAAACACCCACCACTCCCTCATTGTATCTGAGGGACACACACTGACACAGCAGTGAACAGGTTTTAATTAAACCCGCAGTGATTTACAGCTGACAGACTGGCTGCAAATGAACAAAGTGAACGATGTAGAGCAAAAAAAATCAATGTAGTTTATCAAAGAGAAAATATACAGAATTTGCTGCATATTCAGGTAAATATGGATGGAGGTGTCAGTCTATGTAATGTGTGTGTAACTGGCTCGTTTACAGAGAGCAGACGAGCAGATTTCGATCTAATTGGTTCATGTGCATTAAAGGATTTAATCATCTTCTGGTTCAGTTGAGTTGTTAATGAAACCTGACGTTTTAAATCTTAAACTCAATGATCAGTGTTCCATACTGTAACTGCTGGTTCAGGGAGGCTCTTTAAGAAGCCAGTATATGAGTGTTATTTTTATTATTGTTTCCTAAAATATTTTTAAATAATAAGCAACACGAGAGACAAACACGTGGAATACATAACATATGACACATTCCACTCTATTCCCTTCAGGGTTATCAGATAACTTCAATATTTGCATAATGTATGCATATACATACAAACATCAGGACTAATTTCAACATGTTCTGCCTTTGTCTCTTTCTAACTGTCCCTTGTTCTCAATAACATAATAATTTCCAGCCATAACGTCATCACTTATGTGTTGTTTGGTCGGAGTGCAGTCCAGTCGTGATGAAAATGTTGCTGTAACATGGATTTTATTTCACATCCCATGTGACATTTGGAAAATGAATAGAAGGTCCCAAACCAGACCAGCTCCTGCCTTGCTGATCAGCTCTCCAGACGTGGAGGGGGACACGCCATCAGCTGGTGGCTCTGCTCTCTCTGTGCTACATCAAGCTGCTTGTTGTCTTTTGACTCAGAGGAGGTGCAGGTGAGAAATCAGACTAAGATGTTGTGTATGCGAATCCTTTCCCTGCTTCTTTTTTTATTCAGAATAAAATAAAGTAGAGAAGTGCTGGACTTTTGAACATTTGAACAGAGCTACTTTTATAATTATAAAGCAAGAATGAGCTTCACCATAGGAAAACAGTTAATCAACCATTAGACTGAGAACACTAGCTTACACTAAACTGATTGTGCACATTTGCACCAAACGTAGCCACTCTGATTATAAAAGGAACATTTGAATGCACCACGCTTTTTATTCAGGCAATTACCATCAATGCCGACAACAGAGACATGCAATAAATGTGCTATTTAGGTGCTATTCAAATGTGTCTGTCTAATAACAGTCAGTGTATCCACACTTGAACTTAAAAAAGGAGTCAATGAGCCGCTATAATAAAGCCGCCGGCCATGTGCTGCTGTTAATGGATGCTAAACCTAAATCAAACGCTCCCCCCTCGTCTCTTTGTGTGTGTTTTACTACCACACCACAGCATCCAGACAACATCCAAGGCCCTTTCAAACCCTTTAAATGTCCAACACTGACAGTGCACACAGGCACGCACACCTACACACACACACACACACACACAGTTTGGGGTAATACCACATGACATTCCACCAAATGCCTCCCAGACAACCCCCTCCCCTCCTCCTCCTCCTCCTCTGCTGCTTTTTTATTGGTGGTGATGGAGGGGTCACCGTGGTAACCACATGGTCGGCTGGATACAGGACCTCATCTGGCTGTATATAGGCGTCCGTGCCATGCCTGGGAGGAAACTGCCCCAGATCTCGGTTGACATTTGGCAGCCTTCTGTGAGTCTGAGTTAGTGTACAGTTGTGTTTGTGGTGGGGGAGGGGAGGGGACTCTGGTCTGTGGTGAATATGAATATATTTCCTATTTTACGACTTGAGTCTAATGAGAACATTTGGATGCATCCTGGCTGGCTCTTGGGAAATGCCTTTCATGCTCTGACACTGTTTTTTGTGTGGATTGGTCTTTGTTGCTGTTCGTTTTTCACCATATCTAAAACTGTATATGCTGATGAAAAGTCTGGCTAAAATATTGATTCGCCTCATGCAAACGAGGCCTTTTAATGCACAGTGCGGATGCTTTCAAGTGTCTTCTTTTCATCAGAATTAAAGATTCTCTTTTCTTTTTCCCGTCGTTTCATCTCGCCATTTTTTTTTTTTTTTTGGGAGGGGTGTCTTTGAATTTCTGGTTCAGTCATCTCGCTTTAAAAAAGCTTCTCTCCTTCTACGCATGTGCTTATGTAAGACACTGACATCGCATGGAAAGGAAGGAAAAGGAAGAGCGAGAAGGAGGAAGACAGAGAGGAGCGACAGCAAGACAAAGCAATGAGCTGGAAAGACTGAAAGCATTAAACAGGATTATACAGATGCAGGACTGCTGCTGAAGTCTCACACGTCACTGACACATAAATCAGCTAAATTAAATGAAAACTAAATCATTTACACCTTCACAGCCGCAGGAGAAATGACTATTTTTTACTCTGGTTAAAAGTTTTTGTCATTTTCTGTGACAGCTGATGTCATTTTGTGTGTAAACTCAATTTCAGACTCACACATAAAAGGGATCTAAACCTGCCACTGAACTGCATCATGGGAAGTGTAGGATACTTACATCAGTCAATATACTCTCTGTTGCACAGAATTTGGCCATTCTGTTTAATTCTGTCCCCTAGGTTCACGCGTGCATGGCAGTTTGACCTCACAGAACATACTTTTAATGAGTGCATTTATAAAAACCAAAAGACACAAGATAATACAAACTAACAAAGTGGTCATGGCAGCGTCAAGCAGAGCGATACTCTTTTATTTATCTGTTTTATCTATCTCTGTAAGATTCTCTCCACAATACGGTCAGATATTAATAATTATAATAATTATTAAGGTAGCCAAAACAATAAAAACACTGTAAATGGACTCCTGGTTGGAAAATACTTACATTTTCCTTTAAGTCACTCTTTGAGCTGAACAGCAGACAGAGAATAAGACAAATCCTGGAGCTCCTCACACACTCTGAGAGCATTAATGGTGATTTAACAGTGATACACACACATTATTTAATTTAGCTGTAAGCGGTCAAAACACAGCGATCTGGATACTGTTCATTACAACATGACACTTCAGTCACAGTTCTGCATTAGATGAACACAGGACATGTGAAAAATCTGCATCACCAGTCAGATGGCCGACCTCTGACACTGATGACATCATTGGTTCAAGTCTTAATGCTTTGATTTCAGTCAAAGGTTCATGAGTTGACGTCGTGTCTTCATTCATTAGTTAATTACTGCATAAATTCATTTTCAGGGTCGATGTTCTCTGCAGTAAATAACTTCACAGCTTCATAACATTTTATAAAACACGCAAGTGAAAACATTTTGAGTCTCACGATGGATCGCTCCTGAGAGACAGTGTGGTCACTTTATTTAGGAGAAATGAGCTCTGTTTTACAGCAGGTGGCAATTATAAAGGTTGACAGCTGCCCTTTGTGATATGCCTTCAATTATATATCAAATAATATATTATATTAATTAATATTAATATTATATAATATATAATTATACCCATAAACTTTAAACTTACTTCATTTCATTTTTAGTTCTCTATTTCTATATCTTTGATTATGGGTATTTTTTCTTATCCGCTCTGTGTACTGTGAGCTGCTGAAACAAGTCTGTTTCCCTGATGTGGGATCAATAATGTAATATCTTAATTATAACTTCAGGTTAATTATGAAGTTTATTAGATTAGAAAACTTGTCACCACAGGTATTATTTGAGCCACTACGTTTAAAAAGAAGTCGGACCAAGACTTTTTAGTCAAACACTTCCAAATCCTGGTTAAGATTAAAATATATATATAATGTGACTCATATTTAAAGTTGAATGAATCCACCAACAAACACCCTAAAGTGCACTACATCACGTTTTCTCCACACAGGAGGGTTTTTTTTGCACACCCACCAGTGCTTCTCACCCCTATTCAAATTTCAAATCAGTTCAGACGGAGGAAGCGGGATAAGGAAAGCGGGCCAAAGTTGGGTTGCAGATACTTGGTGTCGGTTACAGAGTCAGCCAGCGCAGAGAAAGCGATACCCAGCCTGTGCACGGAGATAACGAGGAGACAGAGGCGCAGCCCCAATCACACATGAAAGGGATTTTTGGAGGCTGAGTCGAGGTTCTTTTCCCCTGGAGTCCCTCCACCCTCCGTCACAGACACAAACAAGAGGCATCACACACAGGAGCACACACATCATCCCTGTCTTTCACACATACATGTAGCTGGCTATCCCCGCTCCTCCTCCTCCTCGCCCCCCTCCTCCTCTCTGTGATTCTCACAAAGACAAAACAAGTCCTTGGATCCTGTGACATTGTTGCTGCCGCGTTATCTTTGTGTGTTTTTCGAGCAGTCTGGATCTTCTTACTGCAGCTCTCTCAAACTGTCTCAAACTTGTCTCTTACCTCCCCACTCTCCTGTTACTCGCTCTCACACATCCACACACTCTTTCTCTGCCTTTCATCTTGTTTCATTGAATTATACAACGTGCATGTCAGGTCCCATTTTGTCTTTACGTCATCCAGAATAACTGAACAATGGTATTCTTCTCTAAATGCAGCCATAAACTGCTTCTTCTCCAGTCCTCTCGAACACATTGTGTTTGTTTTATCACCGAGCAGTGGACTTGATGCTACACCTTTCCTTTTCCTCACCCGTTTCTTCTGGTGAGGTTTCCTCCCACTCTTGCAGAGACTGGTGTTATCAGACAGGAAATAGTGGACAGTGGCTTCCTGCCCCATATACCCGAGACAACATAATGGAGCCAATGTGAAAAGAAAAGTCAGACTGTTTATTAAATATTCAGCGGATGCAGCCAAGAGCTCACTAGAGCTTAACATAAATTTTTAATTGAATGGCCTCAAGAGATTGTCTTTTACCATTTATTTGTGTGTGCATGTATTCACAGTTCTAATCACATGTTTCAGCTCAACTCACTCCAACAGTTTGTAGGGCATCAAATTAAATATTTCTGCCATAATGCGTAAGTGTAGATTACAGTGGCGGCAACAGTCGCTGGTTTCACCAGTTAGGCCCAATTCAGTTGTGCTGTGGTATGTGAGGGGATGGAGAAGAAAGAAAACAACTTTATTTCTATGATTCACAGGAATTCTCATTATCAGGGCACCCTCACGCTCATTCACTGTCTATGTCACTCAACCACTGCTCGCACTCACCCTCTTAAACCATCAAACACCGTCATTTTGCACAGAGGCACAGACAGTGAAGCTGGCACATTCAGTATCAGAGTATCAGAGTTTAGCTCATGAATCCACCTGGATAGTCTCATTTCAGGCTGACTGTGGAGGTTTGACCGGTCTGATGCTGCCACTGCAGCGTGACGTCAAGTTGAGTTTCACCTTCTCTTCCGCCGGGTCATTGCCTGATCACTACCCTGTTCAAATTAAGGTGAAAACCCGAGTTTAACCTGAATCGAGCCTGAGCCACCTTGTCGGCCTCTCCTCGACCAAACACTGAAAAATCGCAACTATGTGAATTATGCAGCAAACAGGTCACGGCAAAAAAAATTTAACAAGCTTATTTTGCATAACTTCAAACGTATAAAAGAACCGTCAGAATGACGCCAGTGAAGATTGTTCACTACATGACATTTGAAGAAAAAAAAGAAGTGAAAGAGCAAACACAGGGAAAAGAATAGGGAGGAACTTCAAATAAGGAAGTTGCATTTTGAGAAGTTGCACAATGTTACACCTGATGTGTGTTTTTCTGTCTCAGAGTACAGACAGCACATGATTTATGGTCAGGAAGATACACTCCCTGTTACCTGGGGGATTGTTTTGTGAGGTGTGTGTGTGTGACTGGGTGTAGGTGGGGCATGCACACTGGCACACGTGTGTTACTGTTCGGGTCTTGTCAGAGCATGTTTTTGTATATTTGTGTGTGTGTAGCTCAGAGTTGACTCTCCTCTTCTGTACTTACGTCACAGTGACAGCAACAGGTGATTCAGCCTGTAAGTCATGTGTAGGAGTGAGTGAGCTCGTGTGTGTGTGTGTGCTGGAGCGTGATAGATTTTGATGGAACTTTTTAGAGGAGCAGAAGTGGAGAAGATTTAAAGTAGTTGGCTCAGCTCAGATGAAAAACGAAAGATGGGCCTGCTGCAAAAACATCAATTTAGCCTCATATCTGAGTGTCTCTTGTGCCACTTGACTTATTTTAGCACATATAATCAAGGGCAATCCAGTGTGAGGTGCAAAATAAACTATTTTACAGTGGATGAACAATGTCTAACCAAGTGGAAAAGGTTTCTTGACTAATGGAACTCAACAGTTTAACTGTTTTGATAGAGAGAGAGAGGGGGTCATTATTCCACAGGGAAATTCTTCCTAAAAATGTCACAATGCATTGAAAATAAACAAAATACGGCATGTCATCTTACTGCTGTCGTGAAAAGAACACCATTTTCAACATTAAGGGTATCTTCCAAAAGCGAAAACACTAAAATAAACACAGAATGCTGCAAAATAAATCACAATTATCTCTACAATAACATCCAGAGTCTGTAACAGACTATACTGCCTAACTTTGTTGTCTGTATATCATTCCATCAGCCAACATCGCAAAGCAGACCAGCAGCACAACATTAACTAACTATAAACTGTAATGGAGATGTGTTAACAATGACAGTAATAATATACTGTACGTAGTGGTGATTGCTGTTTGACTCACACTTGTTGGCACTCATATTTACTGTCGAGGAGTCATTTACCATGACCAGGGCTGCTGCTCTAACCTCTGACCTCTCTGTGGAGGGGGGATATGATAAAACAATGTCCCATTTAGTGTTTGACTAGCTGCAGAGAAAACATTTAATCATTTTTGAAAGATGACTAGAAAAGGACATGTTGGAAAATAGGATGTGTCTGTCTTGGAGCAGCGATGTTCAGCACCGACACAAACAGCGACTGGATCAGATCTCTTGCCTGGCTTTGGTGACGTGGGAATACGATAGAGGGAGCAGGAGAGAACAAGGCCCTGCAGTGTGGAGGGGATGACAACATGACAGGCTATAATAACATGCATTAAGTCCTGAGCGCGAACAGAAACCAATACACTGTGATATTAGCTCCCCTTCGCCTGCAGGTGACCATGATAGAAGTACAGCCATGTCTCCAGTACAGACACACTCATAGATGTAACACACACACACACACGCACACACAGACTCTTTCCAGTGAAATTCCACACCATCCCTCTGTTCTGCCTCAGGTTACATTGTGGTGTATGAATAGCAGCTATTCCACTAATAGAACTGAGCTGGAAAAACAAGTGAATAATGTAAATGTTCCTGCTTTTAGAAATGAAAGAGAAAAGTTTTTTTTTTTTATCTGAGGTACAAAGGAGAGAGTTTGACGTTGATTAGTGTGCTACTCTTAAACTCATATTCTGTATTCTTCTTCTGGACACTTTTCTGGAAGGTCGTTCAGCTCGTTTAGGACATCAGTGTCTCCATTTGTTTCAGGACTGTGATGTTTCATCCACACCTCATGTATAACAATTGATTTTCAACTGCATTCATGTGTTACAGGCCATAACACATGAATTATTGTGTTATAGGCCTTAATCTATGGACACTTACGGCTGCCACATCAGAAAAAGAAAAACGGATCGGCATCACATTAAACTTATTTCACATATTTCATGCTATCATGAAAAACTTATCACGTTATACAGGAATGTCGAACCACTGATCATCTGATTAGTGGACAACCCACTGTACCTACTGAGCCACCGCACGTTAACATCATACAGTTGATCCATAAGTTCTTAGTTAGTTTTGTTCTGTCAGTCATTTTCTCTCTGGGTGCAAAAAGACGAGCGATCTTTGAATGTCACTCACTAAACTTCTTCCCCGGAGTTTCTGTGCTTTCTCGTCCAGCAGGTTCTCATGGATCGTGGCTGCTGCTGTGGTCTGCTGCTGACGTCCACCATATATAGCATTACTGTCATTACTGCTACCATCTCCACTACAGCTCAGTTGGTTAATGATTTACTGCTGCTGTGCATCTGTGTCTCTCTATCACAGGTCCCACTGCTACTGTAATCACTCTACCATTTATTGTAATTCATTGTAATTGTACAACATGTTTGTGTTGATTGTTCTGTACATGTAACATCCATTGCACGTCTGTCCGTCCTGGAAGAGGGATCCCTCCTCTGTGGCTCTTCCTGAGGTTTCTTCCACATTTTTTCCCTGTGAAAGGGTTTTTTGGCACTGGAACCGAGGGTCTAAGGAGAGAGGGTGTCACTCCCTGTACAGATTGTAAGATTGCCCTCTGAGGCAAAATGTGTTTTGTGACTTTGGGCTATACAAATAAAATTTGATTTGATTTGATTTGATTTGAAGTCCCCATGTTAAAATGTCCAGCTTCACAGCAGAAATAAACATGTTTACAGCCTGGTGCAAAAAAACAGCAACCAGGCTTCAGCCCGCCTTATGTCCACTGACGCTCCTTGTCTTTGTCCATATTTGGATTAGCCGGAGGAAGCAGAGACAGGATTGACAGCCATGTTTTATGCTGTCTATGATTATAACCTAAAATATTTCACATTATAATGTGAAATCTTATAGTATAATGTGATAGCTTATTGTTACAACAACATGTTGCGAAGCGCTTATCTTGAGGTGAGTTTTGCCAGATGAGGCCAGTTTAATAAGAACAGAGACGATTCATGGAAACACTCACATCCTCCGGTCCTTTCTTGGACATGTTAGTCTGAAAAGTAGTCCCAGAGAGATAGAGAGAAATGTTGGAAAAGTACCATTGCTGATTCACAGTGTGGGAGAATATTTGTGTGGAAATGCCACTGTGAGTCAGTGGACAGTGTTACAGCATTATATAAAGCTAAGATGTGAGCATGTGGTGTAGTGGGAGGTTAACGTGTGAATAACAGTCATGTGATGAATGCTGCGGGGCTGCAGGGCCAGGCCTGGTCCTTCAATGAGGGCTGCTGCCTGGTACATTTCCACTTTGTTTACACTGCAAATCCAAGACACCTGCCTCTGAAACACAGATGTTATAACTCCACATCTGGACAGCTTTACTCCTCTGATCTGAAGTAAATCCAAAAAATGTTGGCATCAGATACGTTGGAATTTCAAACATTAATCAGGTAGTTAAAGCTGCTGCAATGAATATTTTTATGTAAATAATGGTGGTTGACAAAAACAAAGAGGATTACGTCAGTAAATTTAAGGTACGTCCAGCTCAATAAAGTTTTACATATGAATGCAGTTTCTGAAGGCAAGGGACAAAGATTTTGGCTTAGGAAGCATTCTGCTTTCCATTTGTAGTCCAAGTTGCATCGACCAATCATATTTGGTTGCATGCATGTAAACAGTCCATGAAAATGTGTCCAGAAAATGTGCACAGATTAGCAGAGATGTGTCTTTCTTGTCATTCTCATGTATAAAGTTGTGATCGGACTGCAGACAAAGTCTGGTTTCATCTACTGGAAACCTGAAAACAAATCGTCATTGATGATAGCAACTGGGTTCAGAGACTGAACACATGGTGTCTTGTTTGTTTGATCCATGAACAAACAGAAAGTTTAAATGGACATGCTGAGGTTTTACAGGGTTTTACATGCTGTAACGATTTCTTGACGTTTGCGTTTCCAGTTGATGGCTGAGCCGTGCAGGCTGGTGACCGTGTGGAGCTGACTGGGAATAAGAGGCCGTGGATTAGATGGCTGCAGGTCAGGGTACATGTAAGAGGATTGGTCGCGTGTGCAATAGTCTGTGGGAAAAACAGACAGATGAACAATCAAGCAGCTGTAAGCCCAGAATCAACAACAGTTTATTATAATCCTTCATCTCTTTCTCCTCCTCAACTCTGGTTCTCTTTTTTTACACAGCACAGCACCTTCCCTCCCAAATCCAGCTTTAAACAAATATATTATTTTATAATATGATCACTTAATTCAGGTTAAACCTTAACCCATCTTCCTGTAGTCATTATTCATCTCCTGTCTCCATTATCAGCCCTTTCTCTCTCTCTCTTTACACCCCCTCTTCTCATCCTCTTTTTAACCCCTGTATCCTTTCAGCCCCCTTCTCTCATGTACCCTCAGATGGTTTACTTTAATCATTACTCTAATCACCCTTTGCTCTCTGAGTACCCCGTTTCTCCTCTGTATAATGAGGAAAATTGTAGGTCACCAGGCTGAAGCCTCTCAGAGCCGAACCAATCAAAACAGGCTTTGCATCCAGAAGCCCCCTCCCCGAGTTAAATCCACGACAGAAAGCACGACTGAGGTTAAAATTTCAAAAATCATTTGGTGGTTTAATATTATTAATAAACATAGCTTGATGGATTGAGATATTTATCAGGTACTAGCACAGAGGCTAATTCTGCCAACAATAAAACAAGGAAAATGTTATATTATATACTTATTTTGTATGTATCTAACAAATAATCCCCTTTCACTTAAAATTATTTGTCTTCACTGGATGAAGGACACATTTCTATATCAGCCGTCCCAGTTCATCCTTTTCAGATCATAAGATAATACGTTTTTGAAGTGATGGAGCTGGGTCTCATTTCTCCCAAAAGAAATGAAGCAAAACACTCTTCTACAAGTCACACGGTCACAAATGTTTCCTGTTCAGACAGAAATCTGTGTTTCACTTCCAGCATCGCTGCTCTCCTCACAGACTGAAGCTGTACGTCGACATTGAAAGTTGCAGATCGTTGGAGTCAGCTCTTCTGTGCATCTGGACTCAACTCCATGTTTACATTGCCTCTTTTTTTCTCCTCGCGTGGACACACACACACACACACACACACAGATACAGTACTTTACGGCCTCCTCCACGTGTTCTCTCACGCTGTCAAAGCTTTTCTTTTCATTTTCACAACCTTCGGAAAAATCCCTGCGTGATTTGACCACTCCACAACTCACCAACGGCTCCACTTTCCGTTTCCATGTAACACATGGCGCTCTTGTACAACACTCGTGTATGAAATTGGACTTCTTTTAAAATCTTTCCACGTGGGACCCACATCTTTTTCCTCTTCTGTCTTTTTTCTCCTTAATCCTCTCTTCTTTGGCCCTCCTCGCCCCCTCCCCCTCACACTTCTTTCCCATGTTAATGTCCTCCCTTTCACCCTCAGCTTTCTCGCCACCTCCATTTTCTCACTTCCTGATCTGCATCAGTGCTTTGTCTACTATCAGAGCTGCTCCTGTGGTGGAATCATGCAAGAGCTCCATTCTTGTGACCTGGTTTTGGATTTCCGTGCAGTGCAGACATCATGACAACGTGTGTTTCCTTCCATAATCAGCTATTTGTCTGTTCACCCTCTGTTGATGTTCGGCTTGAGATTTTGGACCGACCGGTGTTGACGTTTGTCATTTCTAACCTGACTGCGCCAGATGGTTTGCTGTAGAGAACCATCTGGGAAGTTGTCATTGGAAACTGTTTGGAAAAGAGCAGACACTTGGCAGGTGATTGGATGAACCATCTGTCTAACACAGGTGACTCAGATCAGTGAACTCTTACTGAAGCCAGAGTGAAAACACCTTTTCCTCCCAGAAAAGCCTTCAGTATTCTTCTGTGCTCTTCAGATCTGATGTTACTGCTAGCAGCATCTACGCTAACCTCTTCAGCAGCCGCCATTGTTGTTTTTCGGGCAGTCACACACAAACCTAGCATCAGTATTGTAGTACCTGAGATTGGTCTTGGCCTCTCAAGACCAATTTTTGAAGGTCTTGGTCTCGTCTTGGAATTGACTGCATTTTTACTCAGTCTTGTCTCGGCCTCAGACACAGAGACTCTGGATTTCATTTCAAGACCACAGATGTGGGGACATCACCAGTGTTTCCATATTATTCGCATAATGATGTCTAGTTTGTCCCACCACAGCTTCATAATTAACAGAAAATACACTGTTGTTCCACAGTCTGCAGTTATAGAGCAAACACCATGGCACAGAGAACTAAAGTGGACAGGAGAGGTTTAACCACAAGACCACGAGC
Organism: Nibea albiflora; assembly: GCA_014281875.1. Classification (NCBI taxonomy): domain Eukaryota; kingdom Metazoa; phylum Chordata; class Actinopteri; family Sciaenidae; genus Nibea; species Nibea albiflora. The sequence goes on along the minus strand of CM024793.1, from coordinate 21,949,231 downwards.
CAACAGTAGCTTAGTATTTTATGAAGCATTAAAGCATTTAATATTCATTAAAAATGAATATGAACTAGGTAAAGCTTCCAGCTTCAAATGACTTGACTCCTTTCTAATTTAAAATTTTTGTCACTGTTAACGTCTGTAAATCCAAAGAAGGCCGCAAGATATAGCGAATATTAGCCACATGTTAGCTATATAAGTATTGGCTTATATATGGCTTGGTCTTTGTCTTGACTATAATCCTGCCTAGGATTGAACCATGCTCGTAGATCCTGCCGTTGCTGCCAGTAGTTCCTCACAGGATGCTGATCCGTCTGAACCACTGTGGTTTGAGCACGAATACATCTTGAAGATCTCATGATCTCTCAAGTCCAGCTGCCTAGCAATGTTTAGTCCAGGTCCAGATGGAAGCGTCTCAACAACTGTTGTATGGGTTGCCATTAAGTTTAGTGGTCCCCAGAGGATGAACCCTAATGACTTTGGTCTCTTGATTTTCCCTGTAGAGCCATTACTGGGTTAAAAAATTTGAATGTTTCCAATATTTTTGGTGTCTTGGCTGTCCAATAAACTTCAGCTGTAATTAGCATGCTATCATGCTAGGCTGAGATTATAACAGCATGTTAGCTATGAACGTTACCCTGCTAATTTTAGCATTCAGGTACAAAAGCGCCACCGTACAGGTTCAAAGAGCTGCTAGTGTAGCTGTAGACTTTTAGGCTTGTTAAATTAGTAATCTTGGAAGTCTGTTCTTATTTACTCTGAAGCTTTTCCAGAACAAGTGTGTCAACCAAATGTGAAGAGAAGGAAAAGTATTTCACTGAGTTGTGACTGGCTTATTGTCATCCTCCCTGTGATTTCCAGTAAAGAGCATTCTCACCCCACCTTCCCTTCCATGCAGTGCATTCATTTTCCACCACTTTCATGCATCAGCTAAATATCTGGAATATGAGATGCAGTGTCTGCTCACTTCCAGGCCATTTTACTAACCACCCCATCTACTCCTCACATGAGAACTCTTGCATGAACAACCACGAAAATTCGCCTTCTTCTGCTCCCTTTTGATCCCACGACCACAGGCAGCGTTATATGGGAAAGCCATGCTAATGGGGTACATACTTGTCCCCTTACCAGTAAATTCTGCTTAAAAACCATACGCATTTACATGGTTAATGAGCCCAAACCGGACAAGTAGTTTCTGTTTTCACTGTCACAAGAGATGCCTTGACTTTCTCACACTTGGTTTATCTGGGCTGAAGAACAACAAAGCTGCTAACTGGTAAGGGCTAACAGTCGCAAGTTAACGGATTCTGCTGTTTATGAATAATCACATCATAGTTACAGTGTTAGTCGGGCTGCGTGCACGGTCAGGTCAAAGAATGTAAACAGTTGTTCATCAGCTGCAGCTACAGCTGAACTCAGAAACCCGGTGCCTCTCTATAATTCATCTACACCCGTCTACACACGTGCAAGCAAGCACACACATACATGCATCCTTGCAGGTACACATCTACAACTGTCACACACACAGGCAAACTGGAAAACTGCGTACAGAGTTCATGTTTACATATTTCATGAGTTAGACATGCACGTCTGCATTATTGGGAAAATGCAGCTGAATTATGGGCCCCAGGGTGCAATGTTTTACTGCTCACATGCGTACGAGAGCTTCAGGAGGATGCTACTGTGACATACTTCTGCAGACACACTCACAAACAACACCAATGTTTGCCCTCTGTTTCTGGTTCTTACACACAAATGCAAAGATGGATATAATTGCTCATTCTATGTCCAACACACACACACACACACAAAGCTGCAGCAAGCTTGTCAAGATGTTGAAAAGCCTCATGGGATCTCACCTCGTCAAATGTAAAAGCTTCTAAGGTCTGGTACTCAACTAGGCTATTATCCTCACATGTAAGAACCCCCTTGTCTCACACCATTAGACGCATACACACACACACACACACACACACACACTCCTAGCCACCAGCATTAGGGCAATAAGGGAAAGAGAGGGGACTTTTAATGTTGTGACACCTTTTATTGACGGGACAGACAGAAATGGATGGAGATGAGGGGAACACCATCATCGTTATCTTAAATCTCTGACACAGTGGTGCACTCCAGTGCTCATGCACAAGGCCTCAGAGGTTCAAACATGCCCTTATCTGACAGTCAGTCTTGATAAGAGTTGTCTGAATTTGTTGATGATGCTGGCAGAGGAACATTCTGTCCTCCTTTTCCAGCGTACCGCCAGTGATTTCACCCTCATCTTACCTTCAACTCAGCCTCGCTTCTACGTAACTCTCAAAACAAACCATAGAAATGTGCCTTGTGACTAAGCGAATGCCTTTATGGCAGTGTTAATCCACACAGGACACATTTAGACGTGTCTCTAACCCAGATCCAAATAAATCCAAACAGAACAGGCGCAGTCACTTCAGACCGAGTCATTACACCTTTAATAATGCACTATTTTAGCCCTGCGTGCACAAGTGTGCACGCGCACAAACTTTCTTTCCTGTCTTGCAAAATTCCTTGGCTCATTCTGGCGACCTAGTTTACAGCCCTCGCCTCTGAGCCACAGAGAGTTGGTTCCTTTTGAAGATGCATTGAGCAGCACAGCATGACAAGCCCATTACAGAGCCGGAGGAGGAGAAAATGCTCAATTACCAACTGGCACCTCTTGAGGGAAAAGCAATGTGCACTATTCACTTAACCATATCAGTTTTCATGCCTCAATAATAAATATTCAAGTGCTGCACACAATCTATTCTCTCCCGGTGTGTAATATTGATATATATATATATTTTTTTTTTTCTTCTTCTGTATCAGATGGATGCTTCCTGTGCCAGTGTGAGGCAGCACATTTGTAGTCATTACTTTTTCTTACACACGGTGTCAATGATTGTGTGTTGCTGTGCTCATGAACACACCTACGCACTGTCTCATCATTTTTCTTGGCCCACCGGAGTGTTCTGAATATAGAGGAAACCACAGGCCATTGTGTAGAAAGTAATGCTGAGGCCACAGACGTGCCATCGATGGCCAAAATCGTTGACCAAAAACTGAAACCTCTCCGGGCGGTGCTTAGCTCAGTCGGTAGAGTGGCCAGCCCGTATGTGAAGGCTTGCCGCGGCTGGCTGGGGTTCGAGTCCCGACCGGTGGCCCTTTCTAGCCCGTCTCTCTCTCCCCACATTTCCTGTCACTCTTCAGCTGCCTCTATCAATAAAGCTTGGAACGGCCAAAAAAAAAAATAATCTTAAAAACTGAAATATTCAGAAGTTTGGAGAAGGCCGGTGACACAGGAAAATGCTGCGAATTCTTGTAGTTTTGTTAAATGTGGCTCTAGCCTGGCCAAGAGGTAAAGCCAATAAAACACAAAAAAACAGATACAGCAAGTGCAATTTTAGACAAAACTAGAACATCACAATATATTCAGTATATAGAACAACAGAACCAGGTACTGCGTTCCAGAAAAGCAGATTCAAAAGCCGTGATCAGAAAATATCACCAGGAAAACGTAATAAGGAGAGTAAAGAAATGAAGCTGTGCAGTTTTAGCATCTTCTGCAGCCCATTCCCATCACAAGGAGCAAACTGTACTGAGTAACAGCCAGGAAGAGGTGCAGGCCGGAAGCAATGATGTGAATTGTGGTTCTTCAGGGGTGAGTGGAGATGTGGAGGGGGTTTATGTATTTACATTATGTATGCAGTATGGTGGATGACATGAGTTTAAACCTGTAGATGAAGTTGCTGAGATTTGGTAAGTTGTTATTTCGGCCTGGTGAGCTTTGCAGAATAAAAGATGCTTCATCACATTACAGGAAACCAAGCTAACAAGCTTGCCAGCTGCTCGTTATCTGTCAGTCAGAGAGGCAGAGGAAACACTGAATGAGGCTGAATATAGATTACATCATGACAGGCGATTCTTATCCAGTTACGCTCATTTTGGCTCATTATGGACTCGATTTAGAACATGACAGTCGCTGCAGGTTCTTACATGTTACAGTTCTGCAGACGTCTTCTCACTGGAACAGTGTTGTCCTGAACTTTTTGACTGTTTTACATGCAAATAAATGACCTAACTGGATTAAAAACATAACCTCAACATAGTCCAGCAGCTTTTACATCTGAGCTTTAAGTCCAGGAGCACATTCAGAAACTTCCCCCAGAGCCAGTCCAGCACCGTCTTGGCTGTTTGCTTTGGGTCATTGTCATGCTGGGGATGAACCATTACCCTGATCCAGGGTCATTCTTCAGGATCTCTGTATTTGGCTCTGCAAAAAGTCCCTTCCAAACTTTTTTTTACTTGCATCTCACTGTGCTGCTGGGAATATTGAAGTTGTGTGTAGAATGAATTGCCATGAACATGCGTTTAATCATATGATGAAGTGAAATCATGAAACAATAAATTGCGATAAGACAGTCTGTGTGGTTTCTTGTTTTCTTTGTGCACTGTGGCAAACAGACAAGTCTGCATGGTTTACACTGTCATGATTTTAAAGGCTACATCTAAACACAGACACAGGACAGGCTAGGTGATGGTGAAAACAGGTCTTTTGTGAAGATTACCGGCAGGAATGGAAGAGATGTGGCTGGCTGCAGTGAGGCGGAAGGAATCTGGGTGGAGGCTTGGCAGAGGGGAATCCCAAGAATGAGAGCTGGCTGATTCTGGGTTTGGTGGATGGCGAGATGGGCAGACAGGCAGATCATCCCGAGACGGAGAAAAACAGGACAGCAGAAATGAAGCAGGAAGTGTGGCACATGGACTAACGGTGAGGTGGAGTGAGGACTGGCAGTTTGTCCAGAGCTCCTGTAGGCAGGGTGATTGTCAGGTGTGCCAGGAGGAGGCGAGGGTGCGTCCCAACTTAAATTGCCTCCATGGTCCCCTCACCTGGGTTCTTTACATCTTCGTCCTTCCCACCAGGGATGCATGAAGACATGTAAGGAATCCATGTGAGGAAACAAGGAATGAGAAATGAGACACATGTCCATGGAAGCATCACATGCGACGCCTGCTGCTAATGTCTGCGGCAGCTGGAACAACTGTCAATTGGCTTTAACATCTGTAGAGACTTTAGATGATAGATGACTTTGCGTGTGCACACACATTCACTGTGTTAATACTAATAAAGACACACAGTTATCAGAGCAGCAGGAATGACAACTTCCAGGTCAAACGAGGATCGATGAGTGAGGAAGGAGACTTTGGACGCTGCGCAGAGGCATGATCGTGACTATGACAGCATGAAAACAACAACAGTGACCTTTGACCTGATAAAACAATAATGGCTGAGTAAAGTTACACAAGCGTGTGTAAATACACTCGAGCACGCACTCACACACAAGTGTATGAAGGCATTCACAGAAGCAATCAGGCAGACATGCAGCACAGTGCATGCACACACACGCACAGACGCAGTTAAGCCTACGCACACACACACACACACTCATATGTGACGCACACACACACACAAACACAAATCCCTTGTACAACAATAGTGAAATATTAATCCAGGCTCACAGGCGGACCCTTCCTCTGTAAGATGAGTTTTGAAGTGGGTCGACATATCAGGAGGTTTCCTGCTGGATCACCGGGTTATTTCTCATTAACATCGCGCTCCATTTATTTTACAGTCTTCCATTGCAGGGTTATAATTTAGTAACTGTCTTCCGGCTGTGTTGAAGCCTGGCATGGATGATGAAAGAAGGCCGCGCGTTAAAACAGAATAAAATCAGCGTGACAAACTGTCATGGCAGCCTTCTATATCGGTTTGCGACGCTGAAACATATTTGACAAAGCAGATTCCTGAAGAAAACTGGAGGCTCGCCTCATCACATGCAGATTCAATGTGACACAACGTTTACACGGGGTGTGTGTGTGTGTGTGTGTGATTGGACGGCGCGGCTCAAACACTTTCTGATTCGCCAGAACGTCACTGTTTAAGGCTTCCAAAGCTCTGCCACCATCGTGGTGTTTCTCAAACATCTGCACCACTCCCACACTGTGCCACACGAATGTATACGTGTGTGAGATGACACATGACATTAGCGTGCCGTAGAAAAGGCCAATTTGTTTTTGCTGAGCTGAAACAAAAGAGATCGAGGCACGTTGAGCCTCCGTGTGCAGACGAGTATGAGCTTGGCAGCCTCATGGAGGCAGTTTTTTTACGCACATTAGCTAAAGCTAAAAGTGGGCTGCATCCTGCATTTGTAATCAGAGCTCCCTGAAAAGCTCCTGACAGAAGAGGATGAAAGCAGACCTGAAAGAAAGACTTTGTTTATTCCAGTGTTGCTATTGTGTGTATTATTTACATGAAGCCAACAGCCTGAGTGTGTTTCTGTCTCTGTGAGGATGGATTCGAGCAGCTCCGGGCTCCTCTCTCTCCTCTCTCTCTCTCTTCTGTTTCTGTTCCAGGCGCTTCTTAAAATGGAGGAAGAGATTTTGGGCTTAAATCACTACAAATTCTGGTCAATTTGCAAAATCCAGGTTCTCTGCCTGGGAGGTTTTCAGTCACTTTACCGTCCCAGCGGGGGTTTGGTGCAAGTACCAGGCCTCTCTCCGTTTCCTCGGGGAAATGCTCCACTGGGACGACAATGCTTCAAATACAGATGAAGCCAACACACTCACTGTGCTGCTGCTCTGTTCACAAGGTTTTCATTTTACACTGTGTATATTTTGTTGTTTTATTTCTCTAATCTGCTGCATGAGATCTCTGAGGATGATGGGCCAGAAACATGAAGGTTGCCAACATGCAGAAAGTTGTGATGCATTTATGGTGAAACATCTCCCATCGCTGGTTAAAATAGAAATATATGAGATAAAAACTAGAATTATGTGGTTCAGATTAAAAGTATAACACCTCTGTAATAAACACGCGGGGAACTATTCAATCATTCAGAGGCACAAAAAGGTCAACACATTTTCTAGGGCAGCCTGTATGCCACTGCATCACATTTCCTCCTCTGGAAGTGCTCTTTATCGTGTTTTATCTTCCATAGGGACATCCAAGATTTTTTTCAGACACACACACACACACACACACACACACACACACACACACACACACACACACACACACACACACACACGCACACACACACACACTGTACTTGGCTGACTGCTGTCTATTACATACTTTCCCACAGTTCAGTTCAGTCCAAATGACAGCTGCTTACGACCGTTTTGCTGTGTTGCTGAGTACCAGCTGTGGTCCAACGGTCCATTCTGTGAAGACAACTGGCACACACACACACAAGCACACACACTATGCACATGAGGACCCCGTGACCAATTGCCATAATGGCTGTAGTGGCACATGAGGAGGCGATTGTGGCGCACGTGGAGAGCGTCATTACACAGATTTCTCAAAAACAAAACAACAAGTGGAAACTGCTAGAGATGTTTACACTTTCTGATAACTCAAGAGAAATTCAGAACTTTGAAATGGAAACTTTTATGACAGTACATATTTTACATTTTTTAAAAGAGGACGCTTGACATCCTGCGTTTACAGATCTTTTCATGTGAAAATGTCTTACTGTGCAGCATTAGTGAAGGAAACATTGGTGCCACTTTTGCTACTGTTGGCTAAGCTTGTTGTTGCTACATTTGCTATCGTGTATGGATTATAAATGTCTCCTAATTCAAATCAAAGTAAGGGTTTGATTAAAGTTGATAAAGTTGACTCTCAGCAGGTTCACTGTGGCTAAAATGAGGTTTTATGAACTAGTTTTAGTGTCTGCTCACACAGATGCTGGCACCAATCAAATTACAGTATCACTAAAATAAAATGCTCCATGAAGAACATTAAATTATGGGGCACATATATATAAATAAAACCACATTTCAACATACCGATTTCTTGGAAAAATGGAAGCATGGAAATATGGAGAAGGCTTCACTGATATTATTATAAATGTCCTTTACAGGAATGTCCCAGCCACGACACACTGCCATCGCTTTATGGAAGGTTTTGGGTGACAGCAGTAAAATCAATAGTTGGTTTCAGTTTCATTTCAGAGGTCACGTCATTCATCTCATCTCAAACACATCTGCTCTCTGAACTTTCAGTGCATTCAAAAATGCATTCACAAATCAATAAATATGACACTCCTTTCTTACCAAACACACATTTTCCATGCACACGTGTGTGTGTGCACACGTTAAAATGAGTCAAAGGTGATCAGATCACAACAGGAAGAAAATGTGAGAAAGAAGAGGACAGGTACAGAGAGGAATGAGTCTGATTCAGCAATACATTCAGTCAGTTTGTGTGTGTGTGTTTTTGACAGCATGACGTGTGTTTGTTCCCGGTAGAAGCAGTCGCACAAAGGGAAGAGGAGTCATCGTGTCATGGTATTTTAGTTCTGATTAAGTTTTTTCCAAAACAAAAGGCTGCATGTGGAAACCTGCCAAAGAATGGAGAAGTCTGAGCTGTGAGAGGACAGAGGAGGTCAGTCGGCACTGAGCCGGCGTCATGGTGCTTTTATGTAGGACAAACGGAGAGAGCTGCTTAATGGGTCGTAAGTTTATAGGTCATATGTTCAGCACTACAGATCCCATACCACTGTCAGCCCCATCAGCTCTATTGACGCGTCTCATGTGTGGCCGACAGCCTCGTTAGAGCTGAAGGAAGAACTACTGTATCAATCCAAGTTTATTAATAATAAACATATCAGCTGACAGTATTTCTGCATGTTTTCACCCTTTTACTACAAGTCACTTATCATTTACAACACTAGTATGAATCTAGGTGCACTGTGAAATTCACAGTAACTACCTGGCAGCTGATGACAAGTAACTCTATAGTTCATCATTGGTTACTGTAATTTTCTACAATACACGTTCCAAACAGAAGCATGTTTCAGGTTTTCATACCACAAAAATATGACTGGAAACTAACGTCTGCCAGGAACCGAAGGGAAAGGCTGTTCAGCGTACCAAACGTGAAATTATAAAATTAAAAGTTAGAAGATTTATTTCCTTCAACCGCTATCTATCCGTGTAATCATTTGGCCACTTTAAGGCAAACTGACATACAAAGTTCAAACTTTTACAACAATGAAATGTCTGGTTTTGTTTCCAGCCACCAGAAGTGGCGGGAGACAACAACAGCTGGGTGGGAAACTTCCCATATTGTAGTTCTGCTGCTGATCAGTTACAGACGGTGATTTTTCATTTGACTGAATGTAAAATCCCTGTTAGTTGGGTAAACATTAAGCGTCTGGAGTCCAACTCTTTCTCTTTCACACACTTGCCAGTCCCATTTTATGTGCGTTTGGCAGCCTTTGGGTGAAGTCCACTTTGCTGCTGATTGCTGGCATGGAGCTGGACTGAGATGTTTGGCTGCAGATAGACGGTGTGAATTCCCATTCAAATAAAAAAAAAATAACAAAAAACACTCCACACTACTTTAAGCTTTGCGATGACATATTCAAATCAAAATTTCCTTGCTTCCACTTTGCTTTTTCCCTAGTTAAAAGCCCCTTCCTGTCAAGAGATCGCAGTTATTTTGACTTCCTTTTCCACCTTCTGTTCTCCCTCACAGGCTACTGAATGAAATGAGTTTACATGAGAGTGGAGGACTGTGAAGCAGCCAAACACAGCCTGCGGGGCCATGTCTGCTCGCTGTGTTTGCACGTGGGACTGTTATCGAGTTAAGTCCAGCAGATCTTTTCCCAGATTGCTTGGCTGAGTGTGCGGCCTTTAAACCCACAGGTCAGTCCACCTCAGATCGGAAAGTCCTCACTTAAGTCCAGGCGCCATGACTGAGTCATAAAAATGTCAGGGCAAATTATTACAATTTACAGAAAGAGAAATATAAAACAGAAAGAAAATGCTGAGGGAAAATACTGAGTGTAGTTCATTCAGACAAGACAACAAGGAACACTGTGCTTATGTTAAGTGCCATGAAATGACCAATTATCCTCTGTTACACTGTTTGTCATGTTGACTGCACAGACAGGAGCATTGTGGTATTTATCTTATTGCCATAAATGTGGCCATCCTGATTATGGGTCATGCTAAGTTTGCTCTTGCTGCCTCAGTTGTAGAGAATGTAAAATGTGGCAGAACATCACGTACAGAGGGAAGCAACACAAGCTAATCAAGGCTTCAAGTCTTTCATACTTTCACGTAAATGATTTTAAATGTTTGTCTCTAAATGCAACACAAAGCAAACACATAAACAGATCAGCTATTCTAGCATAGTGACATACTTCCAGTGCAGCTTTGACAAACCTAGCCACAGGTGCTGGATTATTTCTGCAAAAGTTCTGCAAAGTCGTGCATCATCGGATATTTATTTCTGCCTTAACGTTGGACATCTGAACATTGGCACTTGTGGAGCTTGACATGTTCTGTAGCCATCATCAAAGCGGACGCTTGTTGAACATTTCCCAGTCACGGAGGTTGCTGCTTGATGTGAGGCTGTGGTTTGCTGGTGATTTATTGTGTGCACATGCAAGAGAAGTGGTAGAAATCATTGTTTATGTTATTGTCCTCTAATGATGCTTTAAGAAAAAAAAAAGGAAGTTCAGCGGCTGGTTCTGTAGAGGACAGTCATGAGTCATTTCACTTTTATAATGATCCAAAACAAAAGTGGACAGACGGCTAATGCAAGTAGAAGAAGAAAGATGAGGAGGCAGAGAGACAGACAACAGGAAGACTGTCACATGACAATGCAGCGGTAGCTGCAGTAGCTAATGCTATTAGCTAGAGGTTTATGTTTTGGTTGAACTTGAAAATAATTCAAGCAAAATCTAAGTTTAGAAAGCTTTAAGGGGCTTTTTTCTTACCAGGCTCTGTTTAACTATATGAAAAGTGTCGTGCAGATGATTATATAATTATGAGAACGCTTTATTACTAGTTCTGACGCTTGTGTCTAACTTCCTCCGTGATGGTCATTGAAAGAGAAAACATTTGAAGAGTAAGTAATCGTTTTCCTCTGCGAGGTCACACACATCCTCTGTGTGCTGAGTGTCTCTTCAGCATTCACACACTGCTTTATAAGCAAAATAAATTATTGACAATGTCTCTTTGCACTTATCCGCCTTAAGTGGTTCCTGAGAGGACGGGTGTGTGTGTGTGTGTGTGTTCGAGCAAGTGTGTGTGTGTGTGTGTGTGTCATAGTTCCAGTGTAGCTCGGCACTTCAGCTACTCTGTGTGTGAAGTCTTTGCTGTGGTCTGTGAGTACATCATCAAAAGTCCACTTCCACACACACACACACACACACACACACACACTAAACTTACATCACAATGCCCTCTCATGCTTTCCTGCTCGTCCCCCCACGCCGTCTTCTCATGTGGGGAAACACAGGACTTACCATCGGCCTGCTGGTAGTACAGTCAGTGTACTGAACATCGGGAATCCCATGTTGCACAACGCAGGTGTCTTTTAATCCTGTTACTCACAGGGGGATTCACGGCATCACAGCTCTAACGTTTTCCTTTGTTCCAATTTTAGATTTATTAGTCATAATTAAAGAGGTGAGGTCAACAGTTTATCCTGCTCAGTTCACTGTCTGGAAGCACCAGTGTATCATTCAGTGTAAACACTCATTTCAAAACGTCTCTTTGGCTGAAGATTCTTATACACCTCTGGTCGTGAAGCAGGGTTGCTCTTACGGCTCTGACAATAGGAGAAGGTAGTACAGATGAATAAACAGTACACTTCTATGTAGTATACTATGTACTTCCTGGCATAGTGTGCTTATCTCAGCAGAGTATTACTGGATGTGACAATCGCAACATTTGACAACCTGTTCTTCTTCACTGAATTGCAACAGCTTTTGAATTTGCCTGTCCGTATATAAGTATAAAACATATGTAGAACTTATATGTGTGTGTTGCAATATTCAACACAACTGCTGCAGCTCCAGCAGCTTCCTTAGCCGCCATTTTCACAATGAAAGGTGAAATGCCCTCAAGATGGCAACCACTGAGGGCGGGAAGTGTCCGGCGTCTCACACTCAACTTTCTGACTTTTATGAGTACACCATAACAGGCAGTGTAAAGGCACTTCTGCTCTCGAAATAACACGTGTAAGTATACGCGAATGCCGAGAATACGGTCATGCTAGCAGCTCCGCGAGGCTGTACTTAGGCACAGTGGTGATTTAAGCTAAATCAGCATGGTAACATACTCAAATGACAGTGTTACCATGCCTGTGGTAAGGAGGTATGTTCATCATGTTTTTACCATCATAAAATTAGCTGATTAGCACTGAACACAAAGGACAGCGGAGACTGGTGGGAATGTCTTTAGGTATTCGGTCCTAAACCAAAGTATTGGACACGTTACAATATGACCCGAGTGTGGCACCAGATGAAGTTGACAGGCGATCACCAAAGTCCGTAGGATACAATGTGTGTGAACCACAAAATTGCAGAGTAATCCAATAGTGGTTGAGATATTTCATTTTGGACCAAAGTGGTGATCCGACAGGCCGGAATTGTAATCCCTAGAGCCACGCTGTGTAGACAGAACTGTTGTTTTAGAGGAATAAAATTCAGTCGGTAGATGCTCAAAGAAATGATCATGCAAAGAAAATCATCTGCTCTTTGAGGGTGCTCTCCAACAATCCATCCATCCATCCATCCAGCCAGCCTATCCCAGCAATCCACCAATGGGGCAGATTCAGTATGATGGTGTGGCTCCATAACGACGGATTTAGCCTCTGGGGGAAAAGGACAATGATTCCGAGTGTAGCTAGTGGATATCTGGAAAACAGATAACACACTGAATACTCAGGTCAAGACTTCCTCTGCAATCTGATCACCAACTTCATACACAAGAATGATGAGAAAGACACATCTCTCTAAATAGATGTCTGCAGATGAACGGAGATAACTTTAAAAAAAGGCAAATTACCATGGAAAACTGTTGTCAGATGACAGCTGATGTGTGCCGAAATGGCATTTCCCGCCTCTTTGGATCTCCACACAAAATGTCACACAACCCTCAGACATGACAGGTCTATACTAAAACCTCAAACCTGTTGGTCCCTCATCTTCAGATTCTCTCAGATATCTGTGATGACCATGAATATGACTGACGTGTGCATCAATGAAGAAAACTGCATCGTAATCAGCCACAGTAATACAAGTGTGAGTCTACCTGTGCTCAGCCCAGGCTAACACTCTGCTTCCTTAACAGGTAAAGGTGGAATTTGGCAAATGAACTGGACTGTGACTCTGATAGTCAGTCAAACAAAGAAAAGAAGAAGAGTTGGTCGAAGTTAAATTGGATTTGAACATTGGTTCCAACCTTTGACTGATCTTCACTGCACTCTTCCAACACATTGTGTGTTAAATGTGTTCTGAACCACAGCAGCAGCTTACAACACAAGCGGGGTCAGCTTACAAAGGTTTGGTTTCTAATGGATGGAAAAGATTTCAGTGTAATTCTTCACTAAAATCACCAGAGATGCAGTGGTTTGGATACTAACTTGCACATTTTTCCAAACCTTTGCTCATTCCCTCATCAATACTTCGCACATTCCTGCATCAATCTGTACCGCTCCTTCATTTAAATATCATATTTTACATATTTTTTTATGCTTATTAACTTTTTATCTTTCTTTATATTTTTCTACAGTCAGTGTCAACCGTTGAGTGCCAAAACACTTAAGGCCAATTCATTGATGTCAAAATCTACTTGGCAACATCTACTGATTCTGATTCTTCTATAAATACTCTCTCACTGCTGGCGGCGGAGTCGGCCAGAGGACTGAAGACAAAGTCAACACACGCTCTTCATTTCACTGCTCCACACACTTGGACCAACACATCACCGCTGCAGCCCAGAACACCAAAGAGTCATCTTTACAGGAAATCAATCATGTTGTTGGTTTGAACTGCCTTCACACGAGTTTTCAGCACAATGAAACTTTAATGAAAACAGCTGGATCTTTTTTCTTACACATTCACCTATCTAACTATGTTCATCAATCAAATGTCACCAGTGACATTTAAAAAGCCCGGGATAAGATGGAGAGCATTTTACTTTTGAGCGCGTCTGGATGAAATATGGAAGCTGCACCTTGTCCAACCGTACAGAGCAGAGGAGCACAAACAAACAGGGCTGTGTGTGTGTGTGTGTTTAGGCAGCAGGCAGCATGGCTGATATGATTTAAATGAACAGATAGAGGCAGAGAGCGGAAGATAGAAAGATGGATGTCGAGAGATATGGGAAGCAACGCAGCGCACTGCAATAACACGTTAAGCTAACACAGACAGCCCAGTTTTGTTTTCCCACGGGGTGTACGGTAGGTTTCAGTGAAAGACACACACACACACACACACACACACGCACACACACACACAAATATAGTCAAAAACACAGAGATCCCATCTGCCCCAGCGCCTTAATCAGCTTATCACTCCCTGCACTGAGGCTGTTCTGAAGAACTATATCAAGCTTTGACATACATTACCGGTGCTGCTGGGATCTAGTGATATATAGATCATTACTGAGCACCCCTGTCACACACACAACACACAATCTGGACAACAAGACAAGGACACCAAACTAAGAAATCACATGCAAAGAGAACACAGTGCTCCACACATCGCCATTTCACCGCACCTCAGTGCAAAGATTCTCTGCCTGTAAAAATCATTCAACGCTCACGCTCTTAAAAATCAACACATACAAGAGCAGAGCATGCATAGGCAACATACTGCATGTATGTGTGTGTTTAAACTGACAGCATGCCAAAGCTCAGCTGATCTCTCAGTAAATATGGACATATGGTCAGCCTCTGTGGGGAGGGACAGAGACAGAGTACAAGGATGACACGGAGACGTCTCCTGGCGTGTTTTTCCTCATGTGTCCACAGAGAGACCAGCAGCGGGCAGAGACGTCTTATCCTCCCGGGACATGTTGTCCTTTTTCCAAAAGCTTAAGCGTTTAGCCTTTTTGACTCTTCACATGGCCGCGATGAGCAGGGTCAGGGGTGTTCACTCTTGGTTATGTAATGATGAAGTGTTAGAAGATGAGAACAACAGCATCGTCATGCCAGGCTGAAGAAGTTACGTACGTACGTAAGTTCCACTGAGAGGTTTACAGAACATCTCAGCACCACAGAGAGTCCAGTCTGATAAAATATCATTGTTTTCTCAGAGTGTCTGGTGGCCTAGTTAAGACACAAACACAGAAACGTCCCTGGTTTGATTCTGTCATGGAGCTCTCTTTAAGTTTCCTGATTAGTGACATAACTTCTGTTTTCATTTGGCTCCGTAAGATTGAATTGAATTAACATTGTCACTGTCAGTTAGCTAACATTAGCTAGCGCTTCTTGAAGTGAAGAAAGTTTTTATGAAACATTTATTGACTAAATAAATCAATACCCCATACTGGACAAACTAAACGCTATCTCACATTATCGCAGCCACCGTGAGATGGCTTGCCCTTCCTCATGTGTCTTCCCTGATTCCTGATTGTGTCCACCTGTTCCTCATTACCCTCATGTGTTTTATAGTCCCCAGCCAGTCAGTCATAGTCCACCTGGACATAGTCCTTGTTAGCCTTCTTTTGGAGTGATTCTTTTTTTTGTTTGTTTATTTGTTTATTAGTAGTCTTGTCTTCCGTCTTGGTTTTTCCCTTTTCTTAGAATTTATAGATAACTATGAGAGGTTGAAGAGTCCGGGTCTGACAAAAGCTCCTTTCATTCCTCCTTTCATTTTTATTTGAAATATAATTAAATAACAGTATTATTTATTCATGTATTTTGTTAGATTTTTAATTTTTATTGGCTTCTTGGCATCCTTGGTCAACAGTGTAAAACTACTAAAACATTGAATTTACTCGTTTTATAAATAGGGCAATTGTGACATTTTTGCAAACAGACTAAAAGCAGTCCAAAGTAACTCAGAAAAAATAACCTCTTGATTTAATTTCATGCAATTGAATAGAGTCAGTGCCTCCTGCCATGAGGCTGCTGCTCCAGGACTGATGTTATTTGCTCTCCTAATCAAAGTTGACACATTACTCATGGATGTGCATAAAATCATTTACTCTCTGACTGCATCCATGTAGTTTGCCTCCCATCTACAGTCCCATCTAGTTTGCCTCTTCCTCCTGTTTCTACCGCCTTCTACTCCCTCTCTCGTCCTCTTCCATTTCAGAGCCTTTAACCTGCTGTGATCTGTCACTTTATTACATCTCTGCTTCTCTCTCCCCCCTCAGTGTTGCTGGCTGTTAATCAGAGTTGCCTGGGACATCAGGCGGATGCTGTCACGATGCCCAGCCCCAAGCACCGGGCAGCAATATTTATCATTTGCAACAGCAGCGCGCTCCACTCCACCATACTTCTCCAAGTCTCTGGCCACCCACATCCTCGCAACCAGTAAAGTGTGAGAGGAGTAAATCAAGGCCACATTCGGGAGGAGATCATGCATGTGATGATGTCACGGTGAGGCCACAGGCCTGAAGGAGGCACAAGCTTCAGTCCAGCTGTGTGACAGATCTATAATTTCATAACTCAGAGCTAAAGATCAGAAGGCGCATTTGATCCTGGAAGCTGGACTGTGCAGGGAAACCTTGGTGATGATGGTGGATCGGATCCCAGACTGTCCAGACCATACGGACACACGGGGTGGTTTAGTACTCTTGAGTTGAAGTTTGACTCCCTTTAAAATATAGACGATCTGAAAACATGAGGGTTACATTATACAACTGTGTGCTTGGACACCACAAACAGAAAGCCTACATTACAAACTGGGGACCAAACCACAGGATGTCTCAGACTCTTTTGATTTGCTCTTTAGATCGTACATGGTACTCTAATGTTTTGGAAGTATGGAAGCGCTACAAATTCGCTGGAGTACCTCTTAGACCACACACTGTCCACATTTTGCTCTCTAAATAATGGAGCAGTCGGACCTTCCCTAAAATCTGAAGTAAACAAAAAGTGTCCGGGGAAGCTCGGTCAAAGTGCTGCGTGTCAATTATTGATGCCGAAATGTGATTTGATGGGCAAAACACCTGTTGCAGGTGAACTGGACCCGCACCAGCTTTCACATTAGAAACTGAAGACTTGGCAGCAGCGCTTCATAAACTCCCAAAACACTGAAGAAATCAAAGGGAGAGGCTGATCTCAGCCACATGCTGGAACCAGGTGGGTCCATCACCTGATTATTTACAGCCAGCTCGAAGGAAAAACAGCAAACAAGAAAGATCGTTTCACAATTTTTTTTATTAATTGTTTAGAATACACCGTGGTAAAGCATCTTTGTATCTCGAAGACTCTTTGGGCATCCAGTGCCGGATTCAACAGCACACTCAGTTCACCGTCACCTGCTGTCATGTTCTCCAGCCCTCTGACCTGACTTCAGCTGTACTCTGCTCCTCATTCTACCTGTGACAGGTACGAAGAGATAAAAAAAAACCTGGCTGGTGCTCGTGAGTGAAAACCCTGAAATGTTAAAAAGGAAGTGGATGCAGTGGGTGGAGAACATGCACAGGGGAAGACAGACCTCATCTTTTGCTCCCACTGCTACAAACAGGAAGTCAAATAAATACACAGACGTATCATTTTGGAGCTCCCTGTAGAGCGGCAGGGCGTGTTGCACGTAGCAGTCGTTCACACGTACTGTAGCATGTGACTGTGCCTGGATTTGCACGTGTGTTTTAGACATGTTCCCACATTATCCTGTAACTGTTGTGAGAGATGATCAGATTGCACTTCAGAGCAAAGATTGAATTCTGTACACAAAGTTTGTCCAATATTAAAAATACATAAGTTACATTTTTCCAAATAAATATTGGTCCATTTTCATAAGTATGCCAAGTACATCTTCCTGAGACACTTTCAGAACCACAGCGTACTCGTCCATGAGCACGCTCTTCAGTCTTCCAATTACCCATCCTTTGATTCTCTCCATCTCTGGAGGCAAAAGAACTTTTTTTCTTCATGCTACACTTACTTCGACCATCCCTCGTCATGTGACTTGCTCTCTCATCCGTGTCAAGACATACGCAGTAAACAGATTTCTCTCGCCGCACCAGTGCGGCGTTAATCCGAGACATGAGACGCAAACACACAACTAGACAACGTTACAGCCAGATATACAGACAGCACTTTGACTGCTAGCTGCTATCATGTTTACTGTAATTGACCTGAATGTAAGTCTGTGCCGTGAAGTGATTATCTGTGTGAGGGTGTGTGTGTGTGTGTGTGTGCTTCGTTGGGATGACAAATAAAACGTGTACACTCGCATGCTGACAGAAATTTGTATATTAATAACAGTCTTACAGCCAAAAAGTGTTTTTTTTTTTTAAATACATGTGTGTTTATGGAAGCTTTTTGTGAAGGTTCACAGTATCGACATCTTTCTTCTCAGTCACTGCACTGTGTGAGTCACCAGCTGTGGAGATCTCACACACAGACACACACACACAGACACACACACACACACACACACACACACACAAGTACCTTTACATAAGGAACCACACTCATCCTCTGCCTTCATCCTCACCGACATCATTTATACCGAGTCTATTATTGCTTTCGTATACCGATATAGTTATACAAGATCGAGGAAAGGAGAAATGTATCGTCCGTTGAGTGTTGCAGGGAAGCAGTCCTGACTTGCAGCCCAGATAAAAGTCACTGATGTGCAACATCCAAAACAAGTGTCAAGAGTCTTCACAGGAAACAGTAAAACAACTACTGGATTATCCTTAGTGTGATGTAAGGCAGCAGAAGATGAACACATGGGCTTCCCTTCTTCAGACATCATGTATACATACAAAAAGTTCTGCTTCCCTGTTTTTCTTTCAAGTCTTTTCAAGTCCTTGTTAGTCTATACATTAGAGACGGCGTTATTAGTGTCTCGAGCCTGACGTATGCCGTACAACCACTTGATGACTCGAGCGTTCCTCTCGATGACCGAGATGCCGTAGGGGACGCGATCGTTGGCTGCTGGCGGCTCGTCTTCGTTATCCTCGTCTCCTCCGTCCTCTCTCGCTCTGTCAGCCTCTGAGCTTGGTGTACTGACACTCCGGAGCTTGGAGATGGAGACAATGTCCGAGTTGGCTCTTGTGAAGCGTTCTACTCCGCCCATGCCCTCCACCTCCTCTGGGTCCAGCCCGCAGTAGTTAAAGAAGCGCTCCATGTCCGCTGTTGCAGCGGGAGTAGCGGTCGCTCAGGTCCGACTTGGAGCGGTGCAGGGATGGGTGTTTACGGGCAGACCCCTTTGAACTGGCGTTTGATATACGGGTGAAAGCGGGGGAGGCAGGTGGGATCATGCCCGCCCGGACCAGCATGGGACTGGGTGGAGGGTAAGCTGGAGATGGGGGTAGCGTTTGGGATGCGTTGTTGAGCTGCAGGTGGGGTGAGGACTGAGGAGGTGGAGGTGGAGGGACCTGGGGGTGTGCAACTTGGCCCTGGGCAGTCTGTCTGGGCCTGAGCTGGGGCTGCAGCTGGGCCCTCTGAGGCTTCCTGATCTCAGCCGGACGAACGTCCACCCTGCGTACTGTCACGGAGTTGGGGGAGTTGTAGGGTGCTGGGACTCCAATGCGGGGTGCTCGTGCTGGGATAGGGGGCGGCCGCCGGTTGGGATCTGCTGCAGGGGTTCGGAGGTTGTTAAGTGGAGAGGAGGTGCAGGAGGAGGTGGAAGAGGAGTTGATAATGCCGTGGTTTAATGGTTTGGGGCTGTTGAGGAGTCGGCTGCTCCTCTCCTGTTCTGCTGACAGGCTGCTGCCGATGCTCTTAGCTCCTGATGAAGGAGATGATGAGGAGGGCGACGTGGAGGAGGAGGACTGCGAACATGGCATTGGGCCATCACATACATCATTGATAAGATTATTCAGAATGTCCAAATTCAGAGCAGGTCTCCTCCTTCCGGGACCCTCTCTGCCTCCGCCATTCTCCACATCAGCCGGGCAGCGGGGAACTTTGCGGGCTGGAGGAGTGCTGATCTGGTTCTGGAGCATTATCCCCGGAGGAACGAGAGGCTTGCGGATGATTGGCGGTTTGATGGGAGCCTGCCGGGTGAGGGCTACCTGCTGGCTCTTCACGTACTTTGCCTTGTCAGCCTCCAGGCGCTCTACAGCACTCAGTTTACGGGCCCCGGGCTCGGCCGGACGACGGAAGTAGTCCGGACCCTTGTTAAGTATCCTGAAGGGCATGGCAGAGGTGAAGGGAACCCCGGCCAGACGGCCGTCTGATGGCCGCAGGGTCTCCACCGGCATCCTGGAAGAGCTGGCAGAGGGAAAGGAAGATTTTTCTATCAGTGAAAAGGTTTTTAAACAGCGAAACAAGTGTGTGAGCAAGAGCCGACAGAAAGAAGAGGATGATTCACCTCTCTTGTCACATTTAACACAAAAACAAACAGTGATTCACAGCTCACTATGTTGCAGACATGAGATATAAGCAGCAGACCTGACAGAAGGAGAGGTGGGTCAGACTTGGGCTTTAATGGTCAGTGGACATCCTTTCTGAGCTCTGTCCTCTCTAAGCTTAAGAAAATAGCTCTTTTGTACTCTTTTCTTCCCACTCTCCTCCCCCTCCTCCCTCACTCCCCCTTTAACTTCCTTACCGGTCGCTGTGCTGCTGCTCTCACTTCTCTCCTCTTCTTCCTCCTTTCTTCTCCGTCGCCCCTCTTGCTCTTTTATCCTTGTTTTTTTTCCCCCCGGTCCAGGCTCAGTGAAAGGCTACTTGTGGGATGGGGTCAGTTGGGGTCAAATTCCACACTGGACCAGGCCAGACCACCTCTATTAGCTCAGTGGTGACCCAGAAGGGGGGTTAGGTTGAAGATCGGGGTTACTGGTCAGCCTCGGTGCAGCTGATGGGAGCTCTTTATCCAGCAAGCGGGTCGGCAAGCCGGCAAACACAACAGTCTTTATGATCCACTTCACGATGTCAGTCCAACTCGTCCAGCTGTGATCTGACAGTCCTGGAGAGGGTTAAACAGAGATACAAGTCCAGGTCAGATAACGGCAGAGCGCTCCGCTTTCTCTTTGCCTCTCATTAACAAAACATCCACACACACCAACCCACACACACACACTCAAGCACACACACACAAGCGCGCACACACACTTCTCCGGCTGACAGACGGGGACTCTCTTCAACACTGAAGTGGAGCAGACGGGACAGGCTTTAATACAGCGTCTGGCTCCTCCCAGCCCGGCCAATCACACGTCAGGCCGGGAGGCTCAGCGGGGCACGGGGGGGTGGGTGGAGCGCTCGCATTGGTTCACCTCGAAAGGGATTCTGACCAATTGGACCCCTCCCCCCCTGAGCACAACAAAACACCGAGGCAGGGTTTTCATTCAAATGAAAATTCTTTGAAAGGGAGAGAGGGGGAGAGAAAGAGAGAGAGGAGGAGGAGGAGGAGGAGGAGGAGGAGGAGGAGGACAACGGGCAAAACAGCTGCAATTTTTTACATTGACTTGCATCAAACTCGGCGGGGCGCTACGAAAACATTGTGAAAACCCACACAACTGTTCTCATGTTCAGCTCTTTGTCCTCGCCACCACAGAAGACAGAGACAAAGTGTGTGAACAGCAGAGACGCAGCGAACAATGGAGGATTATTTCTCTTAGAAAGAGTCTAAGTGTGATTTAATTTGCGCTCCAACCGTTGGAGTTTAGCGTCTGAAACGTTAGTTTAAAAGACAAAGAAAGTTCTTCTACGGTCTGTTTCTGCACCTCAGCACACCCAATTACTTTAATTATTCCTCCTCAGTTTTAAAGTTCTGCTGACAAACACAATGTCTGTTTCTATTTCCACCCTCTTCCTCCAAGCGCTCATTTTCCAGAAAAACAACCCTCCCCTGCTTCTTATCGTTTACAACATTACACTGAAGGTTACATCACACTTAGTGAGCCACATCTCTCCACCACCACCTCCTCCTCCTCACCTCCACCTACAACATATCTATCCACACATTTTTAATTAGTCTTTTTATAGCCGTCTTCCTCAACATGTGACCCTGTTTTCCCCCCAACATCTCTCTCTCTCTCATCCCTGTTCAGCAGACCAGCAGCAGGGAGAAAGAGCAAAAGCAAGCGTGACAGCTTAGACTCCGACACACACACACACACACACACACACAGAGTCAGGAGCTGCGAGAGCCTGAAAACCTGAAGACGCGCACAAACAGTCGCACACTTTGCTTTCATCTTCATGATGTGACAGACCAAAGAAGAGTTTAAAATAGTCGGGCTTAAATTGCAAACACATTTGCATCACGGAACATAGTGATTCAGGGACGTTAAACGGACAAACAGCCTTTTAGGGATGGAGCAAAAAAAAAAAAAGACTACTATGGAAACATGGAAAATAAAGAGAGTGATCTAAGTTGTTCTAGTAAAGAAAGAGATGATTGTTCGCTGAGTTTCAGTCAGAGGACAGAAACCCACTGCATTACAACACCTGAGTGTCACGTGTGAAATCGATGGACTTTCCCACCTTCAACACAGTCATTAATGTCTGCTGGGGTAAAACACACACAGGAGCCAAACACCGACACACCACATTCATAGAAACTCATTCTAAACAAAGAGTTTGCCACTCAGGTACAAGAAGTTACACAGCTCACTGGAAAGACTTCATCCTGGTCTCTGCTTCACACTTTAAACATGCTTACTATGGAGGACAAAGCATGTGAGCACAAAGTGGAAGTGACTGTTCAACATAAGCTATAAAGCACAAGAGTGTAACAACCGTGTGAGCATGTAAACACACACACAAAGAGCCCTGTCATTTAAGCTGCTAACTAGTCTCCCAGGCGTGGATACCACTAATAGTAATTATTATTATTATTAAAGGCTGCTAACTCAGATTTGAAGGATGTAAATATACTCAGTTACCTTCAGTCTCTAAAGCCTGGCACTGAGAGGAGCATGCAAATATTGTCAAACTGAAGACAGCAGCCATTGTCATCTCATTGTTCAGAGTCAGGCGGCTAAAAAGCTGTGTGTGTGTGTGTGCGGGTGCCAGAGCGGCGTCATTGCTCTGCACGCGGCCAAACAAGGTGTGAATTGATGATGTCCACAGATCTGTGTGTCTGTGTGTGACAGCGAAACATGTGACATGTTCGTGAGAAATAAACTTTCGGAGGAAACAAAACACCTCCACTCCTTCTTGTTTTGTCTTTTAAAAACTTTCCATTCATGTTCTGTTCCGCAGTTACACAAACAGCTGATGTCTCCAAAATCCACGGGGGCACCGCAGGCGCCGACCGCAGCGACAGACCACGGAATGATATTTCTATTCCGCGATGGAAACTTTCTCGGTTCAATTATCATCAAACTATGCTAACCACTGACTTGTTGTGAATCTAACGTTCGCCTTTCCAACCAACATATTAGTGAGTAATGATATGGCTTACGATGTCTGCTGTGTGTGAGAAAGAGATTGTGTTTCATGGTCTGAGTAATAGTTTAGCAAAATGCAGAAAGAATAGAAGGAAAGACGTTCAAAGTGTGAACGTTAGGATACGCTGCAGCAGGGGAAGCGCCAGCTGAAAGGAGGACATGACTAAGTTTTTACCACAGCTGACTATAGCCACCTACCAGCCAGCCTGCTTAAGACTAATTATAGGGAGAGCCCAAGACTGGGAGCGATTTGCCTTGCCAATTTTCTAGCACTAAGTTACTGAGTGACATCGTGAGGAAACTTGACAGTTCTTTAAACTTTTCTTCCTAGAAAACGTCCTGACGGTGACAAAAACAGGAAGATGAAGCACTCCAAACACAGGAGAGACAGGAACAAGGTGCCTTCATGTGTTTGTGTGTGTTCGCTTGTCCTATCGCGGCGGCCTTGTCACAGCGGACGTTGACCCCAGATTGTATAGAAAACAACAGAGACTCCACCTAAAGAGACGTCCCCTCCTTGTAAACTAAATGAATGAAGGAAGTTCAGATGACAAGATGAATTCAGTCTCGGAGGTCTGGTCTGGAGCGATTCGGTATCTCGTGCAGCTAGATACTAGCAAATATTTCAATCCTTCAATCTCAGCATCAAGAATGTTTGGAAGAGTCACCTTCACCACCCGCAGAGAGAGAGGAGGGGGCGGTCGTGGTGAGTTAGTCAGCAGTGATTTCTCAGGTTTCCTTACTCAGTGGAGGGACGAGCAGGAAGCAGTGACGCATTCACAACAGGAAATGTCTGAGAGGGAGAAAACAAACAAACACACTCAGCTGGAGCGTTTGCTCCTGGCTGTGTGTGAGACCAGCAGGTAGTGCCTGTTTTACAGCGGCCATCTATTTCTGGGACACTTTGACTCGCCTCTTTGCCATGAAGCCAACGCGATCGCTGCAGAGGAATCATGCAGTGAGGTGAAGCTGTGGCACGGACTGTCCACTTCAACTGCTGCTTGCTGAAACCCCTCAGCTCTCGGCAGGGTTTACTTTTACCTCCTCCATCTGACAAGACAAGACAATCCCCGGTGGAGGTCCACTAGCTTTTCTCAGAGCTAATCACGTCTTGATACAAAGATGCACATTGACACGTATCTAGCTTCCAGAGAGAGATGTGTCTCATCACCACAGACTCCTGCGAGCGCGTTCCCGGGTGTGCTGGGGGCTGTCCAAACCCACAACTCAACAACCCACAAAAGATCACGCACACTTCCAGAGAGTCCGATAATAAAAATAAGGAAAAGAACTTATTATGAACGTGTAAACTATTTAAATATACCGGAAATAGTCTTCAACACACCATGATGGTGACAGACCTGAGCCCTATCAGATCTGATCAGGATCAAGCTGGACTTTTGCTTTTACTTGGACAATCAGGTTTAGTTGATTCAGTTATGCACGTTCCTTGTATCTTCCTAACCTGACGACAAACAGGCCACGAACTACATATAAACCTATCATGCTATGAACATGCAACACAGGCCCCGGATCATCACCCCGCTGGGACGCCGCAGCTTCGGTTTTGAAGTCAATAAAAAAGCCTAAAAGAAGAGTTCAAAAGGTTATCAGCCACTCCCCTCCAGGGCTCATTTAGGGAGGTCCAGAGACAGCTAATGAAGACAGAAAGGAGAGCACAGGAGCACCAGCCCTCATGGGATTCAACCCTTTATGTCCTGGCTTCACCGCACAGTTGATGCCTGGCAATCAGCTCCAGCCACGCTGCTCATCTCCTACTGAAAACATCTCTTGGGCGCATGGAGAACTCATCTGACATGCATGAATGAAGTGTCTGGACTACGGAGTTATGCAACTCTTATATGCGCTGGGGTCTAGTCAACTGCAAAAACAGCCATTGAACCATGAGCAGACAGTTATTATAGCATCTCGCTTCGTCTTTGTGCGGCTCCCTCGGTCCATCCCCCTCTCACCCTCCCCTCCACATCTGCCTACCACTGTCTGCGTCTGCACCCTCAGGAAACACACACATCCGTGCACAATTACACCCAGGGGTGAGACGGGGAGGGGCCCGATGGAATCCTGTCTCATGTGTGCGTGTGTCGCTGTGCACCCGTGAATGTGAGCATCCTCTTTTCTTTTAGTGTGTGT
Organism: Nibea albiflora; assembly: GCA_014281875.1. NCBI lineage: Eukaryota > Metazoa > Chordata > Actinopteri > Sciaenidae > Nibea > Nibea albiflora. The sequence goes on along the minus strand of CM024793.1, from coordinate 21,923,743 downwards.
GTGTGTGTGTGTGTGTGTCTGTCAGAGCAGAGAGTTTTGACTGAGTAGGTAATCAGTGGAGAGCAGGTGGCTAAGTCTTCCCTGAGGAAAATTAAACCCGGCAGCAAGACAAACATATTATAACATCTGCCGTTTGCCAACATTAGCGAACAGAAAAAATGAATTCAGTGTATTTCCTATTCAACATAATATTACATACAGACCATGTTATGATTATCATCAACTTAAAGTCAGTCCTAGACAGCTCTCTCTCTCCTCTTTCTCTTCTTAGCTTCCTCCATCAGTGTCCTCTTGGGTCTCTTCTCCTCTGTCACATTGCCCACTTGCCCGGCTCCGGTTCTGGCATGACACCGCTCCCTGTGTGTGACCAAGTGGCATAAACCACTATGTACTTCTTGCAGGAGATTATACCTGGAGCATGAAGTTACACACATATGCGATGCAGAGTAGGAATGCATCACACAGTCGGCTTGTTTGAGGCACAATAGGTCTGCTTCCATTTCGGATATATTTAATAAGACGTTGAAGCTGGATAATGAGCATGCAGACCCTCGGATTTACAATGGCTGTAGAGATTGTGGTATCGCGGAGCCTCTAGAGGGGGAAATAAGTCTGATCTAGCAAAGAATTTCTGCTGATGGTGGAAGCTGCACTGGTACTCCTCCCCAATCTGATGGATCTTCTGGGAGACGAGGAGTGTAATTTTAAGTGTGTGTGTTCGGATCAGTGGCTGGAGGCAGCTCTTCTCGCCGCACTCAGCTGGATCATATCTGTTATGCAAGACACAGACACGCACACACACCTGAGGACATATGTGCACATAGCCTACAAGAGTTAGATATTCTTTAACATATTTTGTTTTTTGTTCATTTTTTTATGATTGTTTTCAACTCAGTTTGGTTGCAGTTAGTTTCCAGAGCGGGTTAGCTCGTTTCTTTTTATCATAGGCCTTCGTATGTACTGTCTGTCAACGTCTATGTTTATTTTCATGTTTAAAATAGACATACTAAAAGACAGAGAATACCTGAACAGTGCACACTTTCACACACACACACACACACACACACACACACAGAGAGCTATGGTGCAATCCAAGTGCCTAAAGGCAAAGAATCAAGGAAAGAAACCCCCGCCAACATGGTGATGAACACATTCCAGAGACACGCAGGCGTGGACGCAATCACATACTGCTGTCCTCAGTCAGCAACAGAGCCAACACACACACACACACACACATATACACACACACACACACACACACACACACAGAGGGAGGGAGAGTGGTCACTGTGGAGTCGCCTCAATGGCTAGGCCTCACTGTTGGCTTGGTTACAGGGAGTGTTTTACTCTCTCACTCACACATAAACACACACCGTTAGTTGTCCTCGCATGTACAAACACACACACACACACACACACACACACACACACACACACACACACACACACACACACACACACACACACACACACACACACACACACACACACACACACACACACACACACACACAGGATTCATTCTCCAACTGTTAACCCTTTATAATAATCCTTGTTTACCTCTCTGAGAAGAAAGAGGTGCTGAAGAGTCTACAGAGCAGCCATGAAACGTGTTGACGTGATACACGCTGTCAACACGTCGTACACAGGTCACAAACGGAGGCAAAGAAAGAGGGACACATGAGCTCCTGAAACTTTGACCCTCATCATCAACACAGTCTGAGATAAACTGAAGCACCTCTGGCACGGTGACGCTCTCCTCTCCTTCTCCGCTCCAAATGAGACGTCAAACTTGCCCGCTGCACAGCTTCTCACCGTGTTACAGCTGAGGGGGCTGAGAGAATGAAAATAGTCCTGGAGCAGAGCTGCCAAATGTTATAATCAAGACCAGTATTTTTAGATCTGGCATTCCATCTCAAGGACAAGGAGGCATGGCAGGGACACAGAAAGAGACAATAGTTGCCTCTATTGTCATACGACATGTCAACTCTGCCTGGCTTCCCAACCTATCAGCATATACAGACTTGTTGCTGATCCTCTTGCTGTATTTAAAACATCATCGGCAACAGATGCTTGAATGTGTTTCCACCAGCCCACAGCAGAGAACAGAAGCTTGATTCATTAACTGACATGTAGTTAACACATCACTGTAAAGTGGAAAGTTTGCTGTTGATACTAACTGCCAGAGCAACAAGCCCCTAACCTAACCTTAACCCCCTCCCACCCGATAAGTACACAGACTCAGCCTCGTGTCCACACACTCCAGGCACTCTGCTCAAACTAGGAGGTAAAGTTTACTTACATGATGTATAGCGAGGTGAGAGCCTCAAAGTGGGTCCGAGAAAACTAGAAATCTAAGCTCACAGAGTCGCTGTGAGAGAAGCAGGTCGGAGCTGTCGGAGTCTGTACGGCTGCTTTCAGCTGCCGGTATGCGTGTGTGCGCCGTGGTCCTGTGTGTGCGTGAGCCAAATGAACACTAACCTGAGTGTCTCTCTGCTCCTTAGGCTCATATGGTCCCCACCTACTCCTCCCACTACTGAGGAAGACTCCGCCCCCCCACATCTAGAAGCAGGAAGAAGAGTTTGGGAGAGCAGGAAGCACATGCTTTTTCCTCGCAGTCACGTGATCTTCGTGACACTTTCTCATTTTTTTTCTTTTGAAGCGTCTGTCTACCTGCCGGTGCCGGTGGCACCAGTGATGCGGGAAGCAGGAACAATCATTCACACAGCAGTTGTTCTACTGATCATCAATAAAGTCATTATTCAAGCAAAATACATGTAAATGGACTGTACTTATACAGCCCCTTTCTAGTCTTTTGACCACTCTTTACACTACATCTCATTCCCATTCACACACATTCATACACTCAGGGCACTGGCTGCCAGACACATGCAAGCGCACACACCTGGAGAATGACTTCATAATGTGAATGCTGTTTTATGGCGTTTACCTCACATCACTGGGATAAATTCCCCAGTAGTAAAAAAAATCCAGCCGTTTGTGTATCGAGCTAAGCACGTGTTGGAAAGGGACATATAATTTACAAACTGTTCAATCAGTTTGACATTAACGTCCAACAAATATAAATTACAAGAGAAAACACAAAGTTGCGCTTTCCAACAGATTGTTCAGAGGTAATGAACAATGTAATCTAGTAAGTGAGAAAGTCAGGGAGGGGGAAGTGGGATAACTGGTGATGAAATAAAAGAGGAATATCATTATGAAGGAGGTGTGGTCAAGGATATCCTGTCATTAAGGCCTGCAAAACAGTGGTTCAGGAGAGGCTCCAGCTCCTGGATTACCTCAGGAGTCCTCCTGAGTTTACAGGAAAGGTTTGTGTCCAATTAATCAAAAAAACTTGTATCTATTCCCACAACTAGTTTATTTCACCTTCTGCACACCGTGGCTGAGCTCTCACAGTCCATACACACACACACACACACACACACAACGGTGCTTATTTAAAGTAGTCAGCAGGGCGGGGTGCACCAGACCAACCTCCCTGTGGTACACACACACACTAAAATACATGTATACAGAACCTACACACAGACTCAGGCGCTCACACCCACGGTCTAAAAATCAAACACACACACACACACAGCCACATGCAGTGGTCAGTCTTCCTCCGGAGGCAGCAGCAGGGAGCGGACTTCCACTCGAGGCTGCGTGGAAAAGCGACCGGCCGCTCTGAAGTCAAAAAACACACAGCGGGTGAGACAATAAACATTTCAGCTGGGTCAACAAATTTCGACACCTTCACTACCTCCGTTAACACCTTCAGTCACACCATCCTCCCTTCCTTCCTCCCCTCCCTTCCCGAGCACTCAGTCTGACTGATTATCACATTTTCATCATCTCTGACTCTCAAACATCTTTTCTACTCCTCCTCTCTTGTGGCAAAACATCTACTTTTTCTCCTCACTTCGCCGCCTCGCCTTCACTCGTCTCCCCTCCTTGTCAGTCCTTCTCACGTCTTCTCAGAGCTGACATGACATCTGTGCTGAGGGGGAATATTTTCAACATAATACCCTGTGAGCATCCCACCTAGCCCTCCAGCAGAAGTAAAGCACCTCCATGAGAAGACACACACACCTTCTCTCAGAGACACAGAGGAGGCAGGTGGATTAAGAGCATTAGCGCGGGTGTGTGGCGCCTTCTCATTTAACCAAATACTCTATGATCCATGATACACAGACATGCACAGGTACTCACTTACCCACACAATGATGAGTCTGTCTTGTCACCCCGCTGGATGTTGACTAAACACACACCGTTAAACTCTGTTCACAATTCTCTCTCTTTTTTTTAAACTGATGGGCTGAAAAATGTCTTTTTATAGTGCCCGCTGACAAAGCGAGCGGTGTAAAGTTACTGCAGCTCCAGCTCCAAATCATAAGCATCAGTGCATTCACACACGCACGCACACACATTCCACGAATGCAGAGACTCGCCTGTTAAACGGCTCTCGTTACCGCTCACGTTACAAGCCGGCATGCCCGAGCAGGCCGGACCCCGTCTCCGTCGCCCTGCATCCTCAGTTAGTGGCGATGCCAAACTGCACTAAACTCGATTCAGATCTCATGAGAAGAAAAAACAAGAATCACACGGAGCTCTGTGAGAACAATTTGAGTATGACTTCACTTCTCTGAATGCACCTTTGTGACGACGCAGGCACAGGTGACAAGAGGACTGCGCGCGTGTGGTCCAACCGTTTGCGGTCGTCACATTTGCAATTCAGGTAAATGGCACTATTCGACGTGTGATAAGGACGGCGGTTGAAATTCAAATTTACACAGGCAGCTCTTATCAGGGCGACATTCACCGTGTTGACATACTTAAAAACGTGCTGCGAAGAGACAAAGCAAATATTATGAACTCGTTTAAACATTCAGAGTTCTTTAGGGCATAACGTGACCCGGTTCTGAGCAGGTAAATACAGCTAAAGCCCTCGCACCAGAGAAAAATCAATGCAAATGAGATGTGTTAAAGTTCACAGAGAGCTAAACCCTCTTAAATCTTTCAGTTGGAGAGGACACAAACTTTCTATCTGTTTGTACTAGAACGCTGCAGGTAATCTCAAGTACATAACGCCAAGGTACATAGCAGCATAACTTCTATAAAGTCAGCACTCATGGGACACGGGTTTATTTTTAAGTGGTCAAACTGAAGCGGCAGAGGTTGAGATGTCCTGACTCTCAGGCTCTGTTTAGATCTGGCATTAACATGCATCTTGGATGATCCGATCACAAGTGGCCAGTTCACACCCAACATTAAAATGCATCTCAAGTGACCACTTGAGATCAGATCTCACTGACGGCTCTATATGCAAATAAACACGACGGGGCCGTGCTCGTTATTTCGACGGTCGACGTCCAGTTTTTACTGTCCTGTTGCGAGGATGGGGAAATGCATTAATGACAGAATAAGTAGAGGAGTGGACCCTGAAGCTCTCCTGCTGACACACTGGGACAAAGTGACAAAGAAAGAAATATTCTTGTAGAAACAGTTAGCTGATGTTACAATGTGGCCCAAATAATTAAGATTTTGTTATAGAGGGCCTTTGCAAAGTTTACAAAGTTTCTTTCCCCCAAATCGACTGAAAGAAACTTCACGTGTTAGCATCATGAGTGATGAGTGTCTTGACGTCCTCTCAGTTCATCTGGGTCGTGACCCCCTCACATGTTAGTCTGCAGACAGTTTGCAGATACATTAAGACTTTTTTGTCAAAGTGTTCCCAGCGTGACACAGCAGCAGGATGTCAGACATGCTAAAAGCTGTTTGTTTGAGCTTTCTGCTTTAGTAGGTCAGTGGGCCCAGTGTGGAGGAGGGGGCTGGGTAAATAATGGTAGAGGCACGTTTCAAAAACAGCCAGAGGTGCTGGCGTCAGGCAAAGGGCAGAGTGTCTGTCACGTGTTGCAAGGAAGCGTGGCCTTCTGGGAACGAAAGAAAGAAAGGCTGTTATCCATGCTACTGTCATTTGTCTTAGTAAGGTGGGGCAGATGGCAGACAGGGGAGATCCCCCAAAAGTACATGTGCAAACACTCCCGCATATTTACACACACGAGGAACTGCCGTGCCAAAGTCACACTGCGTGGGTGTGTGTCTGGAATTATAAAGCCGAACTGATGAGCAGACACTTGGTCACAAATCAAAGACACCCGCAAACTCATCAAACCTGATATTGTGTCTGTTGATTGAGTCTGAATTGTCTCATTCCCAGCCTGTGACCTGATTATCATTAATGACTCAATCTGCGTGCGGGATGTTGGCACAACTTGTGCTCTGTCACCTGGAGAACAGACAACAAAAACCTTGTTTAAGTAGGTCAGTGCAAAAAAGATTCTCCTTCAAAGTCAGTCTTTAAAGAGCACAATCACATGTTTCAGCTGTCAGCTGCAGTGAAAACAATGTGATCATGAGTTTCAGCAGGGCACAAACATCACGCACAGTCCTCCTCTCTACCTGTCATCAAACAAACACTGCGGGCTGAAATATGTGCCACCAGAAACTGCATTTGAATCATTTGTATATTTGAACTGCTTAACTTGAATAGTTGCATTAAAAAACCTGAATTTGAATCACATCATTTGAATTTGTATTCAATTTTCTGTGACAAACATCCGGGCAGCTGAGACAGAACAGTCAAGCACAGATACACAGTACGCCTCTTGGGTCCAATCAGCACCTATGTGTGTGTGCCACGGCAGTTACCGGTGTCTGGAGCAGTTACCACTGCTATTTTTTATTTTATAAAACAGTCGTCAGAGTTGTATTACACTCGCTCACATTTCTATTGTGTGATTTCTGCATTAATTTGTGAGGTTTTCTCTCAACCACTGCCGCTGTGTGGTGCAGCTGCCACGGCAACTAACGCTGCTTTAATCATCTGTTTTTATATTTATTTTGAGAACTGAATGTTCAGTTCCAAACTCATAAATTCAATTTCAAATTACAATTCAGTTTTTAAATGCAATGTTTCAAATTGAACGGTACAAATTCAAATTGTGTGATTCAAATTCAGGTTTTTAATGTATTTAATCAAGATAAGCAATTCAAATTCAAATATCAATGATTCAAATTCAGTTTCTGGTGGCACATATTTCAGCCCATAAAACACGGCTCACAGCTTCACTCACACAAGACGAGCTGTTTGCATGTGAGAGATCTGCATGTGAGTCCTGAGCTGCTGACCTCCAGAGTCCAGTCCAAACACAGCTCGCCAGGACAAGAGTCACACTGACCTCATTCTTCAGGGGGAAGACTTGCCCAAAATGGAAGCACCCGAGGGCCAATGACAGGAGGGAGCACCAGCCATGACTCCTACTGTCAAGGATATTTGGGCCAGAGAGGGCTTAACCTGACTGTGAAGCCAGCAAAAATACCAACCACAGTCTTTCGAAGTGAGACAGCACATCTTGATCCTGGGGCTTTAGTTCCTGACTAAACATTTCAAATGACACGTTCATCGATCACAGGGGGAGCTCTATTTTATTTTTACATTACATGATGAAAATAACTTCTATATGCTCTCTCTTAAAAATGTTGCCAAGAGATGCCAAGATGCCAATATCAGATCAGCCCATCCGTACTTAAAGCGTACCCTCTAACTGTTTACTGAGGTAATAATCAAGTGTCATGGTCATCAATACTGACCTTACAGCCAAAGGAGCTGCTTCCTGATCGCCATTAGAAGAACACGAGTTTAACACACTTCTGTGTTTGCTTCACTTCGCAGATCGTGCAGCTCTGTCCACTAATTATATACACTGCCAATGATGAAGCATTTAATGGCAATAGTAAATATCAGATATGCATACAATACATGACTAAAAACATTATGATAACATAAATCTTAAGGTTTAAAACTGCTGCTGTTAATAATGCTCCTCTGCTTCAATCAAGCTATCGATACACAACTTTACACTCTTCACTTGTAACTGAGTTTTTCTATAGTGTGGTACTGCTACTTAAGTAAGGATCTCAATTACTTCTTTCACAACCAGTATATGAATTTAAATGTGCATCTTATTTTAGTGTCCATTACATCTGATACATGTTGTAGTTCTGCACAGGAATGCAGACAGAATCTGCTTCACTCACATCAAATGAGTGCTTACATAATGCCACACTGTATCTGTTGCTGTGTGGTGTGTGTGTGTGTGTGTGTGTGTGTGTGTGTGTGTTGCATACTCTGGCCAAGTGGAGCAGATTACTTGGCCTGGTGTGAAAAAATAATGGCAACATAAGATGACCTCATCACCTCATGGCAGTGCTGATAAGCCACATAAGGCTATGTCAGTGCAGAAACAAGGATCAAATACATGTAGCAAGCAGATGACAGCCAGACAGACAGACAGACAGACAGACAGACAGACAGACAGAGAGAGAGACAGGAAGAGAAACACCACGACAGATAAGGAGGACGGAGTCAGCAAAATCATGCCACACTATGACAGCAGCCAGACAGAAGTGTGAGAACTGAAGCCACACAGCTTCAGAGTCAGTCCTTGTGGCATGATGAATAATACTTATTTCTGGAACAGGGCCAGTGTGGGACTTGACTGCGGCGTCTTCTGACACAACACTGAACCAAACCCATCATGTGCTCATCCTGGGAAAACTACCCAAGCAGCACACATTGTACTCTGCTCTGACCGACATGCATTTATATGTGTAAAATCTGAGCACGGCCAGCCTGCAAAGAAAAACAAAACATGCTCCCATGTTGTTCTGCAACAATGATATTGGCTATAATACTATAGGCTGCAGCTAGTGGAGCAGAACCTAGCCCAGGCCACACTATTATTTTCTAGCTATTCATTGTGATGGATGGTATGTAGGTTTGGTAGGAAAAATATGATATTTTCCAGCTAATCACAGGCTTGCCGTCATAAGGATATTTTGGATGAGCTAAGAGAAAACAGAGAACATCACCAGCATTAGCAACGCTCCTTAGTTACTCTTGATTCATGCCATTGCAGCTGGCTGATGTAACAGTCGTGATTAAATGTTCCAACGCGAGAAAGCACCCTTTTTAGACATGCATTCCTTTTCAGGCCTGCAGATCGGTGCATGTCTACTCCGCGAGTTTCTAATCAAAATGAAAAGATGACATTTCATCATTCCGTTAAATCCACTGTAATATTAATCTGAGGGTATTAAGCATGAGTTTGAAATGATTTCACCCACCGGCACTGCAAAGCTGCTGATCAGGCTAATCTAAGCTCCTGAATTAGACAAAAGGCTCCGTACGCTAGAATCAAGCAACATTTTCCAAGTTCATTACATAAGTCAGAGCCCACCTCCTGCTTTGATACCACTGATGTAAAAGTACATCCCGTGCACAGGACTCTAGTGGGTTGTGGTGGGCCTCTGTCTTCAGTTAAAACCCTCATAAGCTTCTTTCCAGACATCGCCAACCCATACTCGACATCCCATTTGATGTTTCCTCTTGTCTAAATGAAGGATACGAAGTCCCTGCAGATTCTTTAAAGGACAAGATGTGAATAACAGTAGGCCGTTCTGCACCACTGCTATACGCACTCTGTCACGAACTCGTTATTAACGTCGGAAGAGCTTGTATGCTTTTCCCATTTCGATAGAAGAAATAGAGTCAGAGTTCCAACCAGTGTCAGCTGACCACTTTTCTTGTTTTTCCCCTCAAGATGAATGCTCGCTCGCTGAGGGGCCCATAAAAATTGAAAAAAAGACCACACTGAGAAGCAAACTGACTTTTGATTAGACTGACTAGCCCGCAGGATGCACATTCTTGGTCTGGAAATGATTAAGAATGGAAATTACAAGGTGCTGTGTTTGTTTCTGTTGCCCAGGGTTAACTGCTTATGCGGTTCTTTAATTAAGTACAAGCCAATTATTAAGTGGACACGAGGACTGAAGCTCGTCTGCTTTTATATTAAAAAAAGGTGACGGGATGGTCAGCAGAAGGTTTTTCAACCAAAGCAGTCAGATAGCGATGCTAAGCACATGTAGTTTAGAGACAGTGTCAGCCATTTAATGTTATTTTATCACCCACAAGAAACAACCATCAGGCCTGTGAAGTTGGGTCACAGCTGTGTATTTACACCATCATATATCAACTAGATCTTTTTAGGCTCATTGTAACTGATGACAATAATTGTGTAATACTGTAATCATGAACTTCTGATATTTTCTGAGACAATTAACCGACTGGAAAGTCTCGCACCGTTGACCTTGCTCTGGACTCAAGCTGCTGATTCATTAAAAAAGCCACCATGCTACAGGAAGGCACATCTGATTCATCAGAAGGCCTCAACTTCCTTCTCCCTCTGGTGAATCGCTGTGTGTAAACACATCAGCAGACGGCGTGAAGCTGGCGCGTGTGGCCTTTAAACCAGACAACACTCACATCCTCGAATATGCAAGCGGACTTCCTCTTTTTAAGCAACACGCATGGTGTTACCTCACTTGTTTACACTCTTACTGGGAACCACAGCGTCCAGCTAAGACAGGCCTGGTTTCCCAACATCACCACCCCAGTAAAGTCATGCGTTCAGTGGGTTACAGAGGACGAGGACCTGAGGGGATCTTGGAGAACACACTTTAATCTTAGGTTTCTTGAGTGACAGTGAATGGAATATCTTTGGGTTGTGGACAAAACATTTGAGGAGGTCAACATTTTTCATTGCTCACATGGATAGACTACTCCATAAGGAAAATAATAGTTGTTTTTCTAACAAATAGTCACATTGTAAATGTTGGAACAATGAAGCAGACATAGCATCTTCTGCTGTCTTTGAAAGGCACGTTAATTCAGTTAAGAGGAAACAACTACCAGGCCTCTCTCGACTATGTAACCAGCTGCAGGGAGGTGAATCCAAACTGCGTTATTGTTTTTCATTGAGTTTACCTTACGTCCACCATGCTAACGTTACAACAACAGGCGCCATACATTATATTGTAACCGTACTCACCGTGTCTGCAGCTCGGGAGGAAAACGTTGTTTCTCGGTCTTCGTAGCTGTGTCTCGGTTTAATTATTAACGGTGGAAAGTGTCCACTTTCACAGAAACTTTCAATGTTGGCGCGGCCGATACCATCAACGAGCTCCAGACACGCTGTAGCGAAGAGCCACATTTACTACATACACTGGTGAAACGCTGTAAATAACTCATAATGATGCAAAACATTACCGAGTTTGACTAATCCGTCGATTCACTATTTGAAAAGTGTTGAATTCTTTTTACATTTCAGTTTATTTAAAACAGAAATAATAAGCGCACCCCTAAACGAGCCCCGTTTTGGTACGGTCGAGGTCTCCTTCATTGGTCGGCCTGGGGCCTTTTACACTTTTGGAGGACGCTGCGTGGTCGGTATCCTGGCAACCACACTCTTCTCGCGAGAATAAAGGCGCGAAACATAATCCAAAATGTCAACAGAAGGAGCCTGGATGGTAAACTGTCAGATGTTCCCTCATGCTCCAGGCCACAGTTCATCACCAGACCTCTACAGCTATCAGAGGAATTGTGGAACTTCACCAACACATCTTCAGCCCACCTAATGTTCCCTTTAAAGGAAAATGCTCCCTTTAAAAAAATCCATATATGTAGCACAGTGGCATAAAAATATATATATGCCTTTTGTTCATTTATTAGACAATGATGGAACTCTATTATCTATACTAATCTTATTGTTGATCTACAAAATGCAATGATATTCCCAAAGCACTTAATACTTAGAGGTAATTCATGTATTGATTATGGAACATGAGTACTAGAGGAGGAAAAGTTTTGTTAATCTTCAAAGAAATAATTTCAAAAAAGTACTGTGACGACACTAAACTAATTTAATGGTCTTTATGCAGTAGGAATCCAATATGTGTCATTCCTATAATACTTAAATGCAATGAAATACACTTTGAAATCTTATTGAATGCATCCCTCCAAGGAATACATCAGGCTCAGATTTAAATAGCTGAGTTTTCTGTGAATCTGATATAGAAAATGTAGTCGTATATATTTATATTTAGCTTCATGTGAAAGAAATAAATGTGGAACATTTTTTTCTTTTCTTTTAAAGTCAGTGTGGAATATTTTGAAGGACAACAACAATGATTTTATTGTTTATATTTTTTTGTTTGTTTGAATCTCCACCAACAACAAAATGTTTAAATACCAAATGTTGGATTGAAAATTAAGTTTCGGTTTTAAAAATAGGTAGAATTGAATATTATGTAGAATTACACTATACTTTCTAATTTCTGCATATACATATAATTTTATATAATTCTATATTATTACCAGTAAAGATAATAGGCTCAATCCTAACATAGCAGTAAGGAATTAAACTGACTGCTTACAGTGTTAGCATAAGGTCTCTAATAAGTGAGCACAGACTAGAATATGCAGGAACACAATCATTTTCAGTCTATAAAAAACTGAGAGCTGAATGATGAGCAGGAAAGTTGGTAAGGTTACAGCTCTGCTGCAGTTATTCCAACGTGAATGGTGGCACGGTGTGCCTCCTTTATGTTGTCCCTCTCAAAGTGAGGGGGGGCCGCTCGAGGGGTTTGGGTTTGGGTTCAGCTAATGACAAAACAAGCCCGGGGATGAGCTAATGTTTTGGCAACAACCTGCTTTAATGAACTAATTCAGGATGACCTCAGTTCTAAGGAGAGAGCTGTGTGTTTCCCCCTCTCTTTCTCCACGTGCATGCAGAGGAGGATACAACACTCAGTGCACTATTCCCATGAGGACAATCATTGTTTTCTTTCTTTCCCCATGCGTCTGGATACGTGTTGGTAAAGAGTGAGAGTGATGCAACGAGTGCTCATCTGAAAGGTGCGAGTGAGTCGATCATAGCACACTCACATACACACTCACTCTGGTTCAGTGGTGGATCTTTGGTTCTACAGATTTAACAGACTTCATGTTAGAAACAGGATGTTGTCTATTTTATGTATAAAGAACAATAAAACCTCCATGACCTGTGACTTTTAACCCTTCATTCTGTGGTGCTATGCACATATCTAAACACTTATCCTGCGATAACAAAGCATGTGAGGCTGGAAAGAAATACGTGAGCAGAGAGAAAGGCTATCACAGTTGATAGGCAGTATCAGCATACAGTGTCACCTTTCCTCTCCTGAGCTCAATATACTTGATACGATGGAAAGAACATTACACCAAGCTCAGCCAAGAAATCTGGCAAACAAAATTAGTCTTTGCCGATCAGCACGTCTATCCTAAAATATCCTTTTCTGATACACAGTCCATTCAACCCAACGCCACGTATTTCAATCGTTACAATCAGATCGTAGTTTCATTCCTCACTCATGCCTCCAGACACTCTCCTCTTTACTTTGTCCCTCTCTCACCTCTCAGCAGGCTCGATCGACCCCTGCAGCTCTGTTGCTGTCAGACTCAGTGCATGCTGCGTGACAGGACCATCCTACAAGCAGCTGGAAATCCAAGCGCTCCGAGGTCCTCCTTTCCTATCAGTCTCTTCTCTCTTCCTTCTGCGTCTGCTTATCTGAAGCCAAAAGCGCTTTCTTTCAATCCAAAATTCAATCTTCCTTCTCTTCCATCTTCCCTCTTTGAGGGTGCATAGTTTTGAGTTCACTCTCATTCGGCTTTGATCATGTGAGTAGACGCGGCTGGCCAATAGAAACACTTATGTTCTGTGTTTGGGAATGTAGAAGTTATTATTTTAGGTGTTAGTACAATATTACTCTACGTCAAGAGAGTAGCTCAACCACAGCTCTCTCACACAGCTGATTTAATGCAATAACCTTAGTGCATGACAGTTTGGAAAGGCTGATGTGACCTGTGACCTTCACCCCACCTGACCGATGAGGTCAGATATGACACTCACACAATGCACTATAGACTATAATTACTTATATACACTACAGATGACAAGCCCGGGTGCAAGCGTGTATAGACCTGCTGAGAGGATAGCACAAGGGTGTCACGTAAACTTGATGTGTAGCAACAGAGTCTGTGTAGGTAGAGGGGATGGTCTGAACAAAACAGGATGTTGATTCAGAAGAGCACAGCTTGAGTCCCGTGTAATGTTATAATGTAATGCATGTTATGAACGAAAGTTAACTTGTGTAATGTACTTGCCAGGTATGTAACACAACATTTGGACACCTGTCCAAACTGTGACCATAGCAAGCTTTGTTTTGAAAGTCTAACTAGACGTTGCATGTTTCTTATTGCTAATTAGGCCACAGAATGGGAAATCGTGACACTGCCACAGAGGACTGTCATTTGTTTTACATGCTTTGATGTGATGCTAGTTACGATGACATGAAGATGATGCTTTTCTCTTGTTTTCTGCATGAAGCTGTCACTGTTAAAATAACCTCTCAGTAAGTTTAGAGGTATTCTCTGGAGAAACACAAAAGTTAGGCAAACTTATGCAGTCTTTATCTTTCTGAAGCAGAAGGAAGAAGAAATCAGACAGAGCAAAGATTCTGACTCTGTCACCAAACAACAGCTTTGCTGTCTGGCTGTGTGATTGTGCCTTTATTTAATAAGTCTGGAGCAGGGGCGTGCACTTCTTTCTAACTTGATTGCTGGCAGAGTTGGCAGGTCTTCATTTTTCTGGTTATATAATTGTTGTATCTCTTTTATCTACCTGAGTTCTGGGCAACAAAACACCCCCTACACACTTTCCCACCTTTCCTCACTTTCAAACTATTCACAAACAGATCAGAGCACTTTTCTTATCAGCAATTGTTGAGCATTGAGCATTTACCAGAAAGTCTGTAATTACCTTTATAAACATTGCTGTTTTCCTTCTTATGTAACACAACAAATACCCCCGCCCACCAAGTAACATATTTTCCACAGCTTTACAATCAATAATGAGCCATTTAAACAGCAGGCGTACTGTTTATAGCTCCACCTGTGCTGGTTGATTGTCCTTTCAATGACTTCCAGTTAAGGAGGAGGAAGCTCTCGAGAGCTCAGACTCTGACCCCAAGTCGAACCGCTGGACTTCAGAGAAGAGGAAATTATTCAAGGGGCTCCTGGAAGACACAACGTCATCAAGTGTTGTGGTTATTTTTGGGCACGCAGGGTGTTACATACAGTAAACCAAGGGTATGAGGTAGTTCTTAGGGTATATGCTGAAAAACAATTTCGACCATTTACGGTAAAAAAACAAACAAATGAAAGGCAGCTTGGTGTGGGAGCATTTTCTTTAGAAGGCTACAAAGACAAATGTAGATTGTTTGATGCAACTCTTCAGTTTTACTAAAAGTATTAACGCTGTGCTCTAACTAACACACTAACCCACATTAAGCACTTCAAAACAAAGATCAAATCCAGCACTCTAAATAACCTCTATAATGATATGCCGACACACCCAATTGACATGCTGCTAATCAGTTTGGTAGAGAGCGAAGGATTAAGATATTTCACTACCTCAAGCCCATCAACAGTACAAACAATGGATTCTGCTGTGAAGTTGGACATTTAAACACTTTCGCATTGGCTTCACTTTACAGCTACAGAGGTTGTTGTAGTATGTTATGTTATCGAAAACTACTGTGACCAAAAGTATTGAAAACACTGAAGAGAAGAAGGTGTAGTTCAGAGCCTCTCCATCAGGCACATTCACTGAGTTAATGGAGCGCTGGACTTTCTCTCTTGTATTTTAACTTATTTGATTCCACATTATGTGGACAATCCCTTATCATGGACACAATGACGATGCTGATATGCAAATGAGGTACAGTGTATTGGCATAACTTCGACCACATTGGCCATCTTGTACCATGCTAGCTATCCCGTTGGACAGAGTGAATTTGACCTGATGATGGTTACAGATAAAAAGTTACCTCTATTCCACTGAAAGACCACACCCACACTTCATTCTTAAACTTTAATTCTTTGAACAGGAAATTTATCAAGTTCCGATGAGTAAGGAGCAATATTCACAAACAAAGGAGCGTCAAAGAAAATAAACCTTAATAAACGCCTTTTCCTCTGCGTGTTTTTGCTTGTTTCTCAGGACAACGATGGAAGATGACACCATTACGACACACAACAGCTTTCCCTGGAAGTTCCTTGGGAAGGTTTAAAAAAAATTCCTTCAATCAACACATCCGGCAAGCAGGAACAGCACCGATGTGCGTATTACTCAAGTAAAAGACGGCATTTGACTAACTTCATATAAATCACTGCAGGTGTTGGTAAAAAATTATTTGACAAATGGTTGGTGCCAGTTTGGCACCATTTTTGGATCTGTCTGATGTACAGTTACCTGGTCATGGTGCTGATGGTCATTGGGTGTAACTGGTCGCCAGTTGACCTCAGTGATTGTGAGATGTTCCACCAGGAGTTTTCTTTCAGCATCCAACAACTTTTCCAGTCGTTTGTTGCCACTGTCTGACTGGTTTGAAACACGCTGCTGGCATATCATTTTACAAATACAATCGAATTTCTCAGTTTCAACATGTGTTGTCGTCTTTATGCTTTTTCAATCAAATATGGGGTTTCAGTGCTTTACACATCATCACGTTGTTTCGTTTTACACAGCGTGCCAACGGGACAGGTACATGCACAGGAGTTAAGTCAGTGCAGGAGTCCTACAGGATATTTGTGAAATAGAAAAGCAACAAATTGCTCGTCACAACATTGTTATTGTTCTTACATTATATGGATAAAGAATGGTGAATTAAAATAAGCATGAAGTACAATGTCCAGCCAGCTTCTTTTCTGGCAACACTCTTCTGTTTCCCTCTCCTCATCCATATATGTTGATTTGTGTTGTTTTATCAGCTCTCTCCATCAGGCATTAGACCACAGAGCTATTTATATGGCTGGTTTCCTGCTATTCAGAGGCTGTGACAATGCTGCTGTTGCTGGAAGAGAAAGGCCTGGCCTGGATACAGGTAGTCCATCACAAGTGACAGCGCCACTCTTAAAAGTCTTCCGCTTGATTCATCCAACCAGTTGTCTCTCACTCCTCATCAACACTGCAGTTTCCTTTACTATTTATGGAGCTGGAAGAAGGAGTTCAAAAATAACAGTGTCTTGTTTGTTTGTTTGTTGTTGTTTTTTGGAGATTTTAATTGTAATAACATGTCAGCCTTTGTGAGAAGGATTTCTCATGGATGCTGTTCTGTTATCATAAATAAAGCACAGATGGGAGTGATTATGAAGATTTATGTCTTTTGTTTTGAATTCTACATAATTTCAAGCCAAGAGTGGATAATTAATGTGAACATTTAGACTCAAAACTGAGAGATGAACCAGCACGATGTAGAACATTTAATCCCTGTAAGGCAAAACCAAAGCAGTGACCTCAAAGTGGAAAAAATGTCATAGAAATGACAGCAGAAGGGGGACAAACACTGAGAGAAAGGCGATCGGGTGAAGTCTCAAGCAGCAGCAGAAGTCTGGTTTGCCTTGGCGATCCAGTTAAAACGTGAGTTGTGGACAGAGCAATTGCCCGGGCAGCCGACGAGCCTTCCAGCAGAGCCAACCACAGCGTTCCTCTGGGTTTTATAATGGTAGTGTATGGCTGTGTTACCTCCACTCATTGGAATGTGAGAAAAACGGAAAAACTGACACACGCATATAAAGAGGCAGTTGCTAAATAACTACATTCAGCTCCTCCATGAGCTCACAATAAAGTCAACACATTTCTACTCACATGTGGTACAACAACCACTAAGACATAGACAAGCTCACGTGGTTCTTTTCATAGCAGGTACAAAACATGTTTTATTTGAGGAAATCATTCCAGCTCAACATGTTTCTTCCAGACGCGCTCTTTAAAGGGGCAGCTGTGGCTCAGGTGAAACAGTGGGTGTCATCGGAGGGTTGCTGTTTCGATTCCAGCTCCCCTAGTCCTGGTCAAAGTGTCCTTGAGCAAGATACTGAACCCCAAATTGCTCCTGATGGTTGTGACATCAGTGTGTGAACTTGTGACTGTTGCAAGAGTTGCAAAAGTCCTTTGAGTAGTCTGTAGATTTACCATTCTGCAAGGTCACAACAACAGATTCTCTCTTATTCCTCAGCGGTGGTATCAGTGGTATCAGCGGCCATTTGGTTTTATCGGCTCAGAGTTTGAGATAACACTTCTGAATCATCTGCCTCTGACTCAGAGCTGTCAATATCCAGATGAGAGGAATCAAATGTTTGTGCAATCGTCTGAGTTACCTTCAGTTATGGCCCTGCACTCTCTGTAATCAGCTTTCACTTTTGCCTCGGGCAACATCTTGTTGGCCGTACTTGAGACCTACAGATGCTGCTCAGCAGAGCAACATTCACAATCTTGCAGGGTATATTTGCAGTTGAAATTTTACAAAAGACACTATGGATGGACATTTATCTGGACTGTCTCTGCACAGAGCATTTGTGATCATCTCCTCACCTCCGCAGACTGACAGTGGGAGAGTTGCTGCTCTGCATGCACAAGAGGACACAGAGATAATAAGACAGTATGAACTCTGAATAAAAACATGTGTGGAAGTACAGATAACATGCTGCCTGATTCTCTCTACTAGACATTTTTCCTTTCAGCCAATTTCAATTAGTCTGTTTCGTACTATATAAAGTGTAGAGAGATCATATTTTCTGTACCTGTTGTTTTACTTCAGACAGCATGTTGAGCATCTCCTTTAAACAGTTGCTGAGGAGAAGCATTCATGTCAAGAAACAAACTTGAACACCAACAGAATACAGATACATCCACAAGCACCGGGAGGGAAACTGTGAACCTTATTTTTTAATCAGATTATTTAAAAAGGTAAAGCGATATTTGCACTGCGTAGTACTCAGCTACACAGCTGACAACCACGTACAGCATCAGAAAAGGCACCAATGACTGTCTCATTGATGGAGATTTAAATTAAATTTGGTGTCTATCTCTGTTTATAAAAGAGTGAAATGTAAATGTGCTAACAGTCAGCATGTGTTAAACACGTTGTGAGTCTGTCGGTGTGTGTGTGTGTGTGTGTGTGTAGGATAACAGGCCAGCAGGCACGAGTGGGGGGTGGAAGTAAAGGTCAAGGTTGACAATTTCAGGTCAGGTGATCACAGTGTTGAGACAGATGGTGATTTAGCACAGTTTGGCAGCAGGTTCCCTCGGGGACAAGTCAACATGCATGAAGACGAAGAGAAGAAGAAGAGAAAAAAAATGAGTGGGGAATAAGAGATAAGGAAAGGGAAATCTTCCTTGAGCTGACACGTCTCTCTTAAATGATTCATCTGAGTGGACAGGAAAATTAGTAGGCTGTGACTTATGCTCCTTTCTGTTGGCTGCTTGTAGCACTCCTGTAGTACGTCACTGGTAATGAGAGGTAATTAAGTTGGTGTGGAATGAAAGTAAAAAATGTGTGTCACAATTCCAGGAATTGTTATTGCAAAATATGCAGATAGCTAAATCGTAAATGTTTTATTTTCTCTAGATTAGACTAGATCTTTATTAATTATAAACTAATTATTGTCATTGTACAGTGAACAAGTACTGAGACAACAAAATGCAGTTTAGCATCAAACCAGAAGTCCCAAAAGCAGCACAGTGCAGAGTAATGTCGTAATGGAACTTTGGTTCCAAACATTATTTTGAATATATACAAGATGCACCTTCGTTATTAATTGTATGACTTGAGGGAAATGAATATATTATTATATCTTAGTAAGATGTACACAGTTAGCTTAGCTAAGCTAGGCTAAATTAAGCTAATCTGCTAGCTGTAGCTTCATAATGTGTGTGTTCAGTCATGGACACCTCAGTCTGGACAGCAAATAAGCATTTATATAACAGTTACCACCGTGGTGGAACGCCACAGTTCCACCAAGTAATTTGATTGCCAGATTGACAGTGAACAGCACTGGGACTTTCCGCTCCACTTCAAAGACGTTCTAACTACCATTACGTTAATGTTACATTAACATTGTCATTGTCTAAAGGTCCCTGTGCTGTCTGGGAAAATATGACACCAAACTCCCTTTAAGAAATATGACATTTGAACAATCACTTAGTCTAGAAAGACAAGATAAGGACATCAATTTTATCAGAATGTCAAGAAATAAAAAGACAAAAGAGAAAAAGATATTTCCACCAAAGTGATGAGTGAAGTCATCAGACCACTTTTCCCAGGTTGTAAATTGGCGTCGTCCCATCCCACGAGCATAAGTGCACATTTATTATCAAATTAAAACAATCATATCTCCTGTGGTCTACCAGCCCAAAATAAAAACTGGGACTGAGTTTCAAATCCGCGCTTTCGAGTAAAGTTGACAGCAGTGCTCCATGTGACAGAGTTTTTTTGTTACGGTGCTTTAAAGACGCCATGTGATCTGAGAACCGATCACATGGCGTCTTTCACCAAGAATTAGTAAAGCTGATTTTTCACTCAGGCATCAAAACACACACCTAAAGTTCAGATGTAAAACGTCGCTCCATGGTACTGGTACTAAAAGAACTGCTGACGTCAAAGATGTGTGACATAAGCGTAAATCTGTGCCAAAGGTTACAGAAAAATCATAAATAAGATCAATTTTCCTCTTTTCTCTGCTTCCCTCCCTTTCTCTTCATCCATCCCTCTACTCCACCTCCACTTCCTTTTTTTTGCAGGGAACCAGCTGCTGCCCCACACCTCCATATGAGTGAGGGATGATCCCCAGAGAGGAAAAAAGGGGATGGAGGTAGACAAGAGGTGGAGGAAGAAGGGCTGGCAGGATGGAGGGAGGGAACGGATGGGTGCGACTAGACTCTCTGGGTCAAAGGTCAGCCCCGCATGTGCCGGGATCTTTTGTGTTCGATCCCCCTCCACCACCGCTAGCACTGTTGTTATAACACACGCTGAAGACTCAGGGTCCCGCACACATGTATTTGTAGTGGTCTCTGGAGGTCTCTGTCACACACATGCACACACACTCCCCTGACTGCCTTTGGAGCTCCCAGTCCAACAGACCCCCAACCACACTCATTATGGGGTTTAACTGCAGACGCATGATGTAGGGTTTGGGTTTAACTGCAGAGTCGGGGTCAGAGCCCAGGGGAGAGAAAACTCTCATAACCCCAACCTCCACCAGACGCACACACACAAACAGGCATGCACACAGGCCCACGGGAAGAGATAAGACATAATCACTCCATTCTGTCATCCTCTCTTTCTCCCACCACCTTCCACCTGAAATATTCCCTCCCTCTCTTTTCCCCTCTTGAAGTTTTATGTTGTTGAGAAAGAAGAGTGCTGCCTCAAACACATTTTAAGCAATTAAAGAAATACAGAGCCTTCACTTTGCAAACAAGTTGTGCTTTTTACAGGGAGTTATGGGGCATCCACATTCACATAATGGAATACATTCATTAATATGATAGAAAATCCACTGTGCAGCAACATGCTGTCCCTTGTCTGCATGTCTCAGCAACTCTGGGTCGCTGGAGAAATCGCCCGGAGGAGACGGGTAAACCAATAGCTAATTTAAGGTATGAACGTTTGACATATGATTTAGCCAATCAGCGTCTTCAAATCTACTCCAGAAACTGTGATTATTTTATCGCCCCAAGCCTGCCACGGCTAAAGTCAGGGGCCACTACGTACAAGCGCTATTCTACATGGACGATGGCAATGACAATAACAGTCCTCCTCCAAGATCCAACCCTCACTACAGTAAAATCACTCCTTCAGCATCTGTTTGAGAGGAGCACTTTGCGTGTGAAAGAGCTGGGCACAGATCAACCTGACCATGATACCAGACAGCTAGAGAAAAGGGGAAACTAATATTACTGTATATGTAAGGTTTGAGTTTAACCACCACACTATGTTATACAGTGTAAGTATGGTGAATATGCCTACCTTAATGAAGTATTACTGAAAGCTGCTCACTGGACTTGGATGCCAGGAAAGTTCTTCTCTGGCCAAGCTGGTTGAGAGCGTGAGCTTCCAAGACTGCTTGCCATGCCAGCTGACTTCCTGTTAGCTCTGTGCACACAGGAATGGAATAAAATCATTGATGGCTCCTCTAGACTTTCCAAATGTTAATCTATCGGAAAAATGTATCCACTGTTTTACGGCTGCTCCTTTTCCAATGATTGTGTATGAGCCTGAAATGCTTTTTGGACCAGTGTGTGTCATGTGATGAAAGCAAAAATTGCAATACCGCGTGCGCCCACTACACCAAAGTCACTTCACAGCAATGCTCCATCCCTGGGGCCTTAAGAAGACTGTCAAGACCCAAGACTGTCATGGACTGTCACTGAGTCCCCCTACTTCCAGTCTAAACTACACATCTCCTGGCTGTATATCTAACAGACAGATCTTGATCGCCTCATCAAGCTCTCAGCGAGAAAGTGAATGAGGGTATTTCCCAAGATGTCAGACTGTTCCTTTAATCTTGTTTTTCAGCCTCTTTTCCAACAGTCTCTTCCTCCTCCAGGATGTCCTGTCTCTTCGTGTATGCCACAGCTCTGCAAATTTGCCCACTTAATCAGCACACTCATCACCCACTCCTCACCCTTCGAACCCACCCTTCTCCTGTTTCCTCCACATTTCCTCCTTTCGCTCATCGTCCCTGATAATCTGGGACACATGATGCAGAGTGTGGCATGAGCTAGTCTGAAAGCAGCATGGAACCCCCCCGCGAATTCTCAGCTGTACGCATATACCAAAACATGAATTATGGATCGTATGAAAATGAATAATGAAAAGAAAATAACATGCATAGCTGCTGCTGCTGCTGCTGCTGGAAGTTGGGCATCTAGGAAAAAGCAGCGGGAGATGAATCATTCCAGAGAGGTAATGATTACAGCTCAGTGTTTGTGATGCCAACACGTCTGCCAATAAAGAAATCATAATTTGAACCTCTGAGGTTTGGGAATCTTTATTATTTCTAACTTGTTTGAAGCCCTGTTCATTGTCCCTTGTTGGATTTACTTGGAGAGCTCCAGGATCAGCCAACAAACTGAAGTTATGCAATGATCTTCTTGGCTACTCTACATATACACAACTTTATGGTGCACGTGTCTATATGGAACTATGCTGCAGGGGTGTTGGGCATAAAATAATCCAAACTTCAAAAGACATAGCACAGCATAGCGACATAGCTGCACAGAATAGAGCTATATGCCCCATTCCTGCAATTCAGAGAGAAATGCTGTGTATCTGTAGGAATAGCTTCCTGCATTCCTGATGATTGTTAATGTTCCATGACATGGCTCCACAAAACCAAACCCTGAAGTATTTTTATGTGCACATGAACAAAAAATTGGAATTTTCCAGTCTTTGTCTCAAAAGCCTGAAACTGAAGAGTTAGATGACTGTAGTGTCATGTGCTGGGCGTGATACATGCTAAAATTATTCATTCATATCATTTAAATGATGCCTTGTTTTGCATTGTTGTCATCCATTTTTCCTAGCTTGCAGGCTTAATCTTCAGTCAGTAAAATGGCAACAGTGACACACACAGATCTGTGGCAGCTGCACATCATTAGGACTCCATGTATCCAAATGAGTACCTACATATGTCGGGGAGGTCACTGAATGGCTAACTCCATTGTACTATAGCAAGGATGTTTTGATGGAACAGGGACCACGATGGAAGTACGTCCACATGTCTTACATGCTGCTGTTTTTTATTAATGTGTTTGACTTGGCAGTGCAATGTAAACGCGTAAAACATCAAATGTCAAGTGTTTGCATGCAGAGTTACTGCAGTGTGTGATTGCGCTGGTTAACTGGACATGTATTACAACAAGAACCCACTTCAGAGGGATTTAATAAAGAAATGTATGCTGACATGCCCCGGGGTTCTACCCTGGAGCAGGCTTTTCTTTCAGAGAAACAGTACATGTCCTCTCCGTCTCCACTGGGTTCTGAATGACTTAACCATATTGTTCCAGCTGTGGCTTGTTTCCTGATACTGATCAATGAGTACATGGGTTTCACTTTAACATTTCCCCTCAAGTAGTTTTAATTTTTACATGTTTCATGTTTCCTTGATTATTTTGCTGTTCAGGGTTTTTAAAGATGGAAAACTAATTGAATTTTAAATTAGAAGCACATCATTTTTAACTGATTCAGCTGTCCCTATTCATCCACAAGGTTGCACTTTCCTCTTTAGGCTAGCAGAAACTCTCCACATCTTCAGTTGCAGACTGAAAACTCTGTGTTCAAACTGCAACCTGGCCCATAAACCTGTTTATCTGTCTCCTATTCTCTCTTTGTTTCTAAATGTAGCTCTTGAAGTAGTTCAGCATATTTGATGAAGCTGATATATTTGGTGGATTTTTGCAAAAGGTTTTTGGTTGTATCAACATGGTTGAATACACTTATTGTAAGTAAGCATAATGTTTTATAAAAAAAAACCCCCGTCGGATAGATCTGATCAGGTCTATGTTGGGAGGATGAGGGAGAAATGAGCACACCTCTGCACTGCTAGCTACTTTGACCCACATGGTAATGGACAAGTGTGATTTTATATCAAAGGTCATCAGGGATATGTATCACATTTAATTGGAAACACAGATGTATTCACACTGTATTAGACAAATTACTAAAGAGATACATAACATACGAACTTGTGATTAGAGCTTGGAAAACACAATTTGCTGTGTCTTAACTATAGTTTGAGGGTGAATAAAATATTTGCTGTGTTGGTCCTTTTAACCTCATTGTTGCCATGACACTCATCTACCTTTACGACTCTGGATTGTTCAAAAGGAACATACAGAGACATTGTTACCCTGGATCACGAGTGCATCTGAAATAACTAATGACAACCCAACATTCCTCTGTTTGTCCGTCGTCTATAGAAGAAAAATCATTAGGACCAATTACGTAGATTAGAATGATTCATTCCTATCACGTTTGCCCGAGGCAACAGGCGATATTGGCCCCTTAACAAAATAGACAGAGTTGACAGGGGAGAGCACAGTTTTGTAGATTAATTGGCATTAAGTTAATTAGGGGGTAGCTGGGAGCCCCATTGGGTCAGGACCCGGGTATTGTAGCCACAGGTGATCCATCATGGGAACTGAACCCTTGCTGACACGCAGAGGAAGGCTCACAGCTTTCAGGGCATAGACAAAACCGACCCTTCGCTGCCATGGTAACCAACCAACACAACAGAGCTAAAGACAACCGCACAAGAATACTAACAGAGCGAGGCAAACACTGTGAAAACCAGCCAGTAACTAAATCTGAACTAGACTGAAGTTTGCGAGGTCATTTCATGATGTCATGATGTACAACTGAGGTACAATGTAAATGTTTCATATCCTTTACTTGTCATAAATGTATTCACTATGACCCGGTAGAAAAAAACCTACAAACCTAGAGACTTCCATACAAGACATGAGGGGTTCACTACTGAAATGAAACAAAACGACAGCTTTGTTTATTCAGTTAGATTATTGAACTACAATAAACCTAGAGGTAAACTTGTAATCTACATTTTATCTCTAATTTTCATCTCTAATTTCTGACTGTGTCATTTTGCAGTGCATGAGTGAATTCATAGTCTGTGACTGAAATGAATAAATTGATTTAATTCCACTTCAGTCAAATTCACAAAACACATTTTCACAGTTAGGAAATTTGTGGACTCTCTTGTTGTCTTCTTATTGCCATCAGTCAAAATGCACCAATCTCAGGTTGAAATATCGTATTTAACTAATACATTTATAATATAATATTACTACCTTGGTTCAAAAGTACAGCAGGAGATAGAGGGGAAATATGTGTCTTCAAACTTCCTCCCCTAATCTGATTTCTCCCAATAATCGGATTGTCCTGCATGCATAGAACAATTGTGAAGTGATTGAAGAGCAGTGTTGTTCTTCTTCTTCACGATTCCAAAGACACAACAATCAAACCTACTTTCCTGGATGAAGGGAACTGAAGGCGAGACATCATACCCAGTGGAAACAGGACAGTGCCATGCCGCAAAAACAGACAATGTTATCACGCCTCCCAGGACCTTTACTTTAGAAAAGCAGTATCAGAAGAGGAACTGAGAGGAGGAGTAAGAAGGAGAGAGAGAGAGAGAGTGGAGGAAAATAAAGAGAGCTCTCAGTGCTGATTAGAAAAACATCAGGTCAGGTCTTTCATCAGGTGAGCAAACATATGGAAGATGTCTTGATAATTCTAAGAATATACTGAAGAACGTGACTTCTAATCTGCAGTTCCAACCTGGAAAGTGCTGAGAATGTTTTTCATCTCATAATTTCAGTGTTCCTTGGAAGAAAGCAGCAGGAAATGCCCACTTCATGATATATAGCCTTTCCTTGAGGAAAGTTGTGCCAGGATTCTGGAAAGGGCTAATGTAGATTTCATCCTGTCTGCGGAACTCTGTGGACCAGCTGTTTACCTTGGAGGTCATGGGAGTTGACCCATTTAGCCCATGTGATTTGTGTACAGTAGTTGGTGAAGGTTTCTGACCATGCATGTCCCCTGGGGTGTCTTGTAGCAGGTCCTGCAGAAGCAGGGAGTGTCTGGGCTGCTTGGGCTGTGTACAGCTGGAATGTGAGGTGTGTCTACATGCTCGGCGGGAAATCTAGTGCCCTTCTAGAGCTGTGGGCTCTGCCTGGATCGTGCCTTGTCACCGTTTGTGATTTTCATGGACGGAATCTCAAGCACAGCTGAGGTGTGTTTGTAAGTCACTGCCCTAGGTGAAGGAATTTGTGTGTTTGTATACGAGGGAAGGTGAAATGAAGCGTGAGTGCATCAGGATAGCGCGGATGCTGCGTCATGGTGAAGAGGGGGTTGAGGGTAAAGCTTTCCACTTACCAGTCCATGTATGTTCTAACTGAATATTAGATTTGGTGCAGTTGCATACAACATTAATGGAAAAATATAATTAGATCTGAATTATCCTGGGGCGGCATGACCTGACATTTGCATGGATCCTGTTGCTTTATGAATCTAGAGAGGTTAAATTGAACACCGCAGACGCGGCAGTATATTCCCACAGACATGGCCAGTGCATCTGTTGCTAGCTGGCTTCTAGCACACTGTACAGTTGGTACATTGGCTATTTGGGGAGAATAGACATAACACACACACACACAAGGCAAACATTTGATTCACCTTCTGTCTGAATACACAAACACATCATGAGGAGCTCAGATGACCCAAGAGGCCCTGATTAGACCTGCTGCTCCCTTGAGTTTAGGGAAGTCAGTCCGGGCATCAGATTAGGATGCCTTCCTGTGGAGGTATTCTGAGCATGTCCAACACCCAGAACATATTGAAGGGATTACATATCTGGCCTGGAAAACATCCCTGGATCCCCGAAGAAGAGCTGCAGGATGTGGCTAGGGAGAAGGATGCATGGGCCACATTGCTCAGTCTGCTGCCACTGCAACCCCAACCCCCCGATTAAACAGTGGGAAATGGATGGATGATGTATAGAAATAAGCACGCTGAAATGATGAGTAAATAATTAAATAATGAAATGTAGGCTATATGTTCGACTAAAATGATGTATTATGCATGCAGAGAGAGAGCATTCAATCGCAGCCCCGTTCCAATGCCTTTTATCCTTAATCATGCATCGGTGTTCTCTATGAAGGGATGCCAACAAGGGGTACGAGGGCAGAGGGCCCACCGACACAACACAAAGCAGCAGAGCTGAACATGGCAGGGGCAGTTGGGAAGAGGAATGGTGAGGAAGAGGAGGTGGAGCAACATCGTTAGCATGGGAGTGATGGGAGTATGACCCAGTTACGCACAATGCCTCAAGGGTGGAAGCAGAGGGGACGGATAATCGTGCAAACTCACGTGCCAACACACACACACGCGCACGGTCATATTCTGCCAAGGTCCACGCAAGTTCTAGAGAAACTTGTGAAGCCAAATACAACAAGCCTGGACACGCTGAGGTTAGGCAATGGCAGATAATGCCAGGCACGAGTCAGAGGCTTTAACACACAGACAGAGCGTGGAGCTAAGCAGTGACAGATCTGAGGCTACACACTATCTGAGTTTTTGCTTTTGGTGACCTACATTCACCATGTTGGAGGAATGAAAGATTTGTTGCATTCTCGTGACTGACAAGCAGTCTCTCACAGTCCTGTCTCCTTCTGTTTCTCTGCCCTGAGGTCTCCCCTCAGCTCTGTAGCACTGTGTAGCGCTGTATATGAAGAGAAGAAAGAGAAACTCACAGAGCAGAGTGAAAACAGTCACCCTCTGGGTAAAGTGAATTGAATGTATTAATACGATGTGAGGAAGCCTTAAACTTGACAAAACGAGACTATGAGGATGACAAAGCACTCTCCCTGACACTTTCTCCCCAATCGATACCAAGAGACATCAGTGTCACTGTCAGCAAGCGGTGGGCTGGATCTGTCTTTTGTCACAGATGTCAGATGGGAAATATGTTCGAGTAGGCTGCAGAGATATCTGCCGTTAGGGCTGTTTCAAGTAGGCGTATCTGTGTGTGTGTGTGTGTGTCGTTTGGTTAACGTGACAGATTGACTCCAAGCTGACACTCAGAGGGCCAACTCTCTCCCTTCAATCCTCATTTCTGCTGCTTTATTCTTATAAAAAGGGACAATGGGTGAGCGCTGAACAAAGGCGAGAGGAGAGATGACTGATGACAAACGTTTCCTCCAGAGAGGTAGAGACAGAGAAACATCTCCAATTCTAATTGGACAGGAGGCAGCTGGGTCAAAGTGGGGTGAAACCCTGCAGGGGGATAAAGCACAAAGTATGTGTGGAGGAGGAGGGTAGATTTGGGGTTATTTGCACCGTCACAGTCCCCACATAATTTGCATAAATGAATCAAGGACGCGTGCCCTACTGTGTTTGCGTTGTACTGGCAGCTGCTGCCTTGTTTGACAAATGTTACGTCTTCGCTACATGTCAACAACGGAGCAGCTTCGACACATTTATTTCTGTCTGGAGGGAGAAATGCATTTTGTCACGCTTGACTTTAAACCATTTAATCATCTGTGAGGTTGCTTTGGATGTATTTCTGGAAAATCTGCTGCACACAAATCATGTTTGTATTTCTTTGCTTTAGAGGCTTTTCCAGAAACGAAAACTGAAACCCAACCGGTCCGGTCCAGGCCGAATGTGGCCCGTTAATGACGCTGACAGACAGCAGATCGCACAAGAAGCTGGAGAGCTCACTGACGCATCTGTGCTAACCATTAACTCCATCAAGGAAATATTTCTGAGTATCATTAGTTTGTGAATGATCAAAAAATAACATCTGAAGTTTCAACTAAGTAACAACATTTGCACCGCCCTCAACAGAAAGGGCAGTAAGCAGCGTCCAGTCCTGAACCGCCAGGCTGAGGAACAGCTTCATCCCACAGACCATAACACTGTGGAGCTCGCAAGCTCATCAATATGAGCCTTTATACGCACCGTATTGATGACATGAATGTAATGATTCTACACTTTATTCTACTGCTACATGAACTAGTACTGCACATGCACATGCTACTAAACCTGCTTACTTTTCACCATTTAGAGCATGTTTGAATCTCATTATATACTGTATATTCATAGTATATAACAGTGTATAATAGTAGTAGTATATAAGACTATTACTCTGCATGCTCGGGGCAAATTTAAGAGGCAGAAAAAAAAATGCAAACGTTCCACCCCAGTGAAATATGACCTGGACCAGTTCCACAGAGATAAACATTGGCTTCACTTAGACTTCAACTGACAAACATATTACTGGTTTTTATTTTAAATGCTTTCACTTTCAAACACATTGCATCCAAGGAGATTTTAATGTGGGCTACTGCCTCAAGCGTTTGTATGGTGCTGACATCTAGTGGACACACGCAGTCTTAGTACCCGTAATAAAGGGTTAGTCAATAGTTTCTCGTTCATTGTAGGATCTAAGGAGATTTGATCCATCTCTTACATGTCTGATGTGAATTAAATTTCTTTTGTGGCATCATCTCTCCAGACCAGTCAATAATTACACATTGTAAAAATACTCCATTACAAACAGACAGAGTTAGCCGACAGAGCCGACCATCAGGAGTTTATGGAGTTCCAAAAAAGCTAGAACCACTCCAGATAAATGCTCGTGTTGCTAACGTGCCTCCTGGTTGTGTAGATAGAGTTCTGTCTGCTAACACATTTAGCATATCAACTTTGAAAGGTAGATAACATGTTAATGTTGTCTTCCACTGCCCCCATGTGGCCTCTGAGTAAAATGACAACAGTAAAGGCAACAGTAGAAAAATGTCCTGCAAGTTCTGTCTGTGTTTCGTCTTGTGTGATCCTATACACTTGCCCATGTTGCCATAGATGAAATGAATTTGATGTAAACACAGCAGCCATTGAAGCAAAGGCCTCAAACCTCAAGATACATCAACAAGAGATACATCTGAAATATGGAGACAGGTAAGAGCACAGAAGGACCCAGAGCACCTGTTCAATATTTCATTATAAATTCATTCCAAGTGAATCAAAACATGGAAAATCATGAACTTTGAATTTTAGATAACTGAAGTCAGTCAACAGTTTCAGCAGGAAGTAAACATTATAGTCACCATGAAGGTTTATTGTAAGGCTGTCCGACTACATTCCATTTAGCTCGCTGTATCAAATAAAAGTGGGATCCTATTTAACGCTGTGTATGTAATTCCAGGTGTGTGCTTGTTCTCCCCTGATCCCAGCTGAAGACGTGTGGCCACCATCATCCCCATGTTTTGGCGACCCGGAGGACCATAACTAAAGTGACACCTGCCCCAACCGACCAATCCCCAGTCTCCAATCGGACAATCAAACCACTAGAACCGCCTGACAGTCAGGGTGGCTTGTTCACAGCATTGTGTTATCAGTTATCAGTATGTTATGTCATCAGTTGCTCTGGCACTCTTATGGTGATGCATTGAGTATAACGTAGGAAATATGTCACTTAGTCACTCAGGGGTTGTCAATTCACTCAGTGTCAGAAACGGGTCTCTTAAGGAAAAAGGTTGTGAAGCATCAGCCTGTAAAAAATGTATCTGCTTAGATCAAACAAAGAATTATGACCAGGATAATAAAGTTCCTGCCAAATGACACTGTCACTATGAATGTACTTTGGCCTGTGTTGGTGGAGGTGCAACTGTGGAGAGAGGTGCGCTAT
Source organism: Nibea albiflora (assembly GCA_014281875.1). Taxonomy (NCBI): domain Eukaryota; kingdom Metazoa; phylum Chordata; class Actinopteri; family Sciaenidae; genus Nibea; species Nibea albiflora. The sequence continues at coordinate 21,892,689 of CM024793.1, read as the reverse complement.
AGCACGTATTTCCTAGTGTTGAACAATGACACAGAGTCACCTGACCGCCTGCTACATTCCCATCAGCATAACAAATGATACAAAGTTAATAGTGAGGACATGTTTGAAGTGGAGTCACATGACAAATCTGTTATGAAGCAGGAAATAAAACGAGGTCAAAGAACATTAGTTTGAGCTTTGTTTGGATTTGTTTAGCCAGCATTCATTCTATTCTATCTACATTTTGGAAAGCTCACACAGCAGCAGTGTATTACTATGAACAAGTTTGTCCTTATCCGACCCCCGGGACTCTCCTCCCCCTCTCCTCCCTCCTTCTGTCTCGGCTGTGTTGCTGGTGACCGTTGGCTCGCCTTGTGCTCCACATATCAGCCCTTGCGCTCACAGCCAAACAGCTATGGGAAAACGCTGGCTCTGTGCCAGCCTGCACTTGTGGAGGCGTTGGCTGGGGTGAAAATCTTGCAACTTATTTCTTGTTGGGTTGTTTTTTTCCTTTACACAAACTCCAGTCACACTTTTTCCACACATGCGCACACTCTCCCGCTTTCCACCCATTATAAGAAATATGGTCCCTCTCTGTGTCCTAATGTAACCTCCCGTAAAGCGACCTCACAGTACAGTGAGGAGAGTGAGATGAGTGTGAGACGGGGAAATAAAAGAGAAAGTATCTTTGTGGTCTGCAGCCTAAACTGAACCTCCTCTCTTTATCACATGGATTTCTAGATTGTTTACTCCGACTGGTTTCTCTCTCCTTTCGAAGAACCCTCCCTCTCTCTCTCTCTCTCCCCTCTCGCTCTCTTTCCCATCCAGTCCTCTCTCTCACCCGCCCACCAGTTGGTTCCTGTTTAGTGCTATGTGGCGATAAGAGCAGAGGACAAATCTAAAAGAAAGAAGGCCTAAACAGCCCGTTTCTCTCGAGATCTGCATCTTCTATCCTCCCTGCAGTTTTACTCTCTCGCGACTACCGTGAGTATCTGTCTTTGCCGAAAATCAAATAAACAGGCTATTATAGCATCTGGCAAGCAATAGAGGGGATGGCAGAGGGGTTGACCCCCCCCTCCCCCTTCCTCTTCCCCTACACGGTTAGGCAGAGTGGCGGACGTGCAGAACAGATAGTAAACTATGACATAGATCCAGCTGAGAGACTTCTAGATCTGCATGAATGTGCAGCAGCAGGGTTAATATAAGACACTAAGAATGCTCTGGAGACAGGCTGAAGGAAGTCAAACTTGCTGGTGTTAAATTTATACCAGAAAAAAAAAAAGGATTAGTGTCTGAAATGGCCGCTGTATACAGTTGCATGCAATTTTTGACCCTTCGATGACAAAGCATGCTTTAAAAAGTTTGCAACATGAAGACTGAATGATATTTTAATGTCTTTTCTTATTGAATAAAGAAGAGCAAAGTCTGTGTGGATTCGACTAACTCACTGATTTTTCTTCAAACGTGTTTTTAAAAAAAGGACGGTAAAGGTTTCTGTTTACTTCTGTCCCTGTCAGAAGGTCAGCTCGGACTCTGAAACTGACCTGACTGCCAATTTCCGCCATTTTAATTTGCTGTGCTTGTGTGTGTGTGTGTGGGTGTGTGTGTATACTAAGCCACAGAACGACAGGTTAAACCACACATATAAAAGGAACGTCAGAGAAATTCGTCCGCATTCATCTGGTGCGGACACAGTTTTTGCTTTTATATGTAAATGCATTTCATTTTCGTCTGTCTGATCCCTGCAAAGATCATCTGCTCACTATCTGTGTGACCTGAAGGCTCCCACATGTCAGAGCGCAGATAAAGCGGCTATCAAAAGGTCACAATCATGGCTTCTGTTTTCACGGCTGTTTTTTTTTAATGCTGCACTTTAACTGCAAAAGTTAATGAGGGACTTGGCATTCATCCAGACGACCATTATGAAGCACTTAATTAGATCTTCTGATTCACAACATAAAGAGAGAGATAAGTATGTCCACTGTTTGCTTTGGAGTCGATGGCCTCTTAAAGCAGAAACATAAAACGTAAATGGGCAATAGATATTTAGAGAAAAATCGTTAGTGTAAATGGGCAGCATGCATATTTGCGTGTGTGTACAATAATTAAACATAACCTAATTGCTGTCGTGTTTGTCTTAACGAGCTGCTGTTGTACATTAAGGCTACCTTTAAGTGCTCTTCTGTGAATCTTGCATGCAGGCTGTTAGCTGTTAGCTGTTGTGATCAATCAAAGAGACGATAACAAGAAGAAGAAGGGAAACAACTCGCTATATATCTGCAGTGAGTCAATGTGAAATGACTTCTCCCTTCATTTCACTTTTAAATGGACTTTCATGGGCTCATGTTTTGGACCAGCTTTTTTTTTTACCAACTGGACCTTAAGGCATCAGATTATTTTGAAACGTAGTCAGCTACTGAAACCAAATTACACAGCAAACTTTGAGATTAGTAACATAATCCATTGGATGAGAAAAAGTAATGTGAATACATTCAGATCAAACACTGACAATATTCTAAGAAACCTCTTTAAACATTTTCAATGCAAATTCAGCGTGTTCAGCATTTACAAATAAAAAAAACTGTTAACTTTACTACATTAAAAATGTAATCTGGTCTGCTTTTAATGCAGCAGCTGAATGTAATACCTAAAAAAGTAGATGTAGTTTTATATGTAACTAAAAGATCTACAGGCCTTGAAAGAATGAACCTCGTCTCTAATATCACAGGAAGGTTTACTTGCCTAAAATATTAAACTAATAACTAAATGAATTCAGTCACCTTCATCTAAAAGTAGGTCACCCCTCCTTTGTCACCACTGAAGAATGTGTCTGCATGCAGTCATTCTTCATCTATGTTTATTTGACCTTTTAGTAATCGTGTTTAAACTGTTGTTTTGTATGAAATGTGCCACACACCTCTGTCACCTGTCCACAGATGTTCCACCTGGCCGCAGGGCGCGTGGCAGGGAGCTTCGCGGCGAAGCGCGCGACAGCGGCTCTGAGCACCAGCAGCGCGAGGATGATGGCGAGCCACGGTCACGGTACCGGCGACACACGAGTGTTTCTCACATCCGCCATTTCACCGACTGACTGACTCGAGCTAGATAAGTGCTGGTTCCACCAAAATCCGTGACCTCACCGGGAAAGACGGCTGTACGGACACTGTGGGGCGTTTATTCATATTTCAAACTACATATTTTGACTGGAGCTGTTACCAGAAACTTCCGTCGTGAACCCAGAGTTTCATTCAAATTGCAGAAACTTCACAGCAGCCATGTTGCTATGACACAGCCGGGTCAACACAGGTGTTTCTAATTCATTTAGGCCCCGTTCCATTCAGGTAAGGAACAGAGTCGTGCTGCATGCTGGCTCGCTGCACAGGCTCTGTTGCAAGAAATGGAACTGGGCTTTAATTCAGTGCCATTGGAAAGACCTGTGTTTTAACCCTCTGAATATGTGACGGTAAATTAAAGCACATGAACCAGTGTCGATGAGTCAGTTACTGTCAGTGTTTAAATAGATCAATACGCTAATCCAACGTTGGTAATATGTATTTAGATGGTGCAAATATTTTGAATACATATGTAATATCTTTCTAATACATTTCTCTTGTGTTGTGCTTTCATAAATAAGACAATGGAAGTGTAAAGAATAGGATATGTTCAGTTACTCTATGGGACACACACACAGGTTTCCCCTGTATGTTCTCTGTCTCATGTCTCCTTGGCTGAAAACAAATTGAGAATCTCTGATTTAATCAACCTTCAGCCTTACTCAGAGGGTCTAGTTGCTAAAGTGGCCTCAAACCAGCAGATGGCGCTGCCGTACTGTCATGACTAGATAGATGATGAAAAAGTTCCCATTTTCTAATCCAGAGTTTGATTGATTCATTTTTATTTATTTATTTATTTCAAACTTGACGGTTGGTTCCAAAAAGTGACCTCTCCTGTCTGTCCATGCAGAGGTGTCAGACACAGTGGACATGTCTAAGCCGCTGTACACTGACAGCGTGGACGTGCCTCTGCCTGACATACCGTACAAAGAAGTCCTGACTGACGCTGACAAGAGCCTGAAACAGAAGGAGAAAGGACCCTGGAACCAGCTGAGCAAAGAGGAGAAGCTCGCCTGTATGTTCTTCACTCACAGGCACACAGCACAGACTCCATATATGCTCACAATATTCACACAGTCCCAAACACAGGGTCACCCAGTAACAATAATCAAACACTGTCAACCTGCCTGCATAATTTTACTCTAAAAATACTGCTCTACTTTTACTCGGATACTTCTTCCTTTGTGGTAACACCGTAATATAGTGTGTGATCTCATAAGTAATCTTTACTTTGATTTTAGTGTGCGTGGTTGGATGGTTAGTGTTTGAGATCGAGCGTCCAAGTTTGTGGACTTCTTTGCTCAACATGTCTGCGGAGCAAAATGATGAACGTTACATCGTCTCATAAACTGTGTGTGATAATTAAAGTGAATCAAAGATTAAATGACATTGACTCACACGCGCAACATGACGTACGGAGCCTCTTGTTATTCCCTCTCTTGTTGACCTCGACCTCACCCATCTCTCTCTCCTGTCCCTCAACACTTCCTGCAGTGTACCGGCTGAAGTTCTTGAAGACCTATCCTGAGATGAACCAAACCACACCGGAGTGGAAGACTGTCATAGGGGCTGCCTTCTTCTTCCTGGGCTTCACTGGCCTCATAATCTGGTGGCAGAAAGTGTATGGTAAATCTGCCTTTGCCCCCTCAAAGGACAAACCATCCAATGCGAGTGGAGGACAGACCTCTATCAGACATTTTGGCCACAGCTGTAACTGCCTTTCACATTTCAACTGATACAGTACCGGTAGATATCGGTACCTGTTTTCGGTACTTTTATAGTGTGTTAATTTATTTTCTATATTAGTAATTAATAATTAATAGTCAGAACTTCTGAATTTTGATTTATTTCTCAATAACATCGAGTAACTCCAACATAAGAATGTGGGGGAAAGTAAATAACTTAAAAATAAACAGTCAAAATAGATGACGAATATTTTTCACATTAGAAACTAAAACGAGGAAGTGACTCATCTAAATTGACTTCATGTTTCAGTAGTACGAGCTTTCAGTGGAAATTCTGACCTGTTTGGCAGGTCGAAATTTCCACTGAAAGAAAGGTCTATTACCAGAGTATAACATCATTTTTTGTCACTTCACTGAAGTCTCTGTTTGCTCTAGTGTTCCCTGAGCGTCCCAGGACCTTTGAGGGCGACTGGCAGGAAAAGCAGCTGAAGAGGATGTTGGACATGAGGATCAACCCTATCGAGGGCCTCTCATCCAAGTGGGACTACGAGAAGGGCCAGTGGAAGTAGAGAGAGCGCGGCAGAGGTAGCACAGAGTTTGGACCTGACACCTCGGGGACACACCACTACGAAGCTGCTGCTGTAGCTGCTCAGCTCAGCCTGAATGTTGCACTTTTAGCTGTGAAACCACCAGAAAGATGAAGCTTACCCACTGCCATCTCTGAGGTCATTTTACTCTGCGCCACCTGTGGCTCTCAATCACTAACCTCTTCTCCAACCACCGCAGCCTTCTGCTGCTGCCATGGTCATAACTGTGTCCGTCCTGTTGTAACCATGAAATAATAAAGTTTTGCTTTTGTCTCCGTCCAACACTTTTAGTCTGTTTGCTTCCTTTTAGTACCACGGTCACGAAAACATTGTTTAAACTAGTCTTTGCATTTGTCCAGTGCTGCAAAGTAACTTTATAATTTTATAGCACAGCTTCTAGAATATTATGATCACTGTATTAAGTTCTTAAAGTCTAAAGTAGAGACGTGTCAACCTTGTTTCTGAACATTACATTCCATCTGCACCATGCTACATTAGTTTAGTGAAGTGTCGTCATTTTTCACACAACTTAGGGTTCCTGACCTCCAGTAGGGTTCGCCAAAGATTCAAGTCCCTAATTTTAAAGGCTGTAAGACAACTTTCTTTAAACCCACCAGCTTCTAAAACATGAACTGATCACTGATTTTTTTTTTTTTTAAATGATTATTTGAGAAAGATATTTCAACTTTATTTTGGTGCAACATACGTGCTATTTCAAGAATTTGATAAACTCTGGTATTTGGTCATTTTACTCCAGCCACCTGCCTTACTGCCTTCATGTTTCCAGATAAAGACAGAGTTTATTTAGATTACAAACAGGTTCAAATAGTTTTACTGCAATATGACACGGTTTTAAGACAGAAATAGCTTCATCACAACTCACAACTACTTTAGATAGATAAAGTTGACTTTGCTGATGATACTTGTTTATTGCGTGCAGGACTTTTACTTAAAGTGAAGCATTTTATACATTTTTAGACTGCCTCTTTTACTCCAGGATCTCAGTACTTCTCCAGTCACATCATCCAGCATCAGACATTCCCATCGTGACATTATTCCAGAATTCGAAAAGGAATGAGAAGCAAGAGCGAAAAAATATTTTACAAAATGAGAACAAAAGGCTGCTTTTGAATAATCTAAGAGAGAGTATGTATTTAATGTGAGATGGTACACGCAGCCAAAAGGATTCCTTTAACCGTTTCCATAGAAACTGTGTGAAAGGAGAGGCAGAGCCGATCGCTGTCTTAACAAATACGTTGAGGTATGTGGCTCCAAGTGCTTCAAATTAACTGGAGGATGGAAATGAATGCATTAAATATTAATGCGACTGAATGGATTGGAGCCGTTATAAATAACATTTAAAGGTCAAAGATGGGACTCGTGTGTGTGTGTATATTATGTGTGTGTGTGTGTGTTTTTTTTCTCCTCACACTCTGCCACATGCGCAGACATTTTTGTCACAACACTGCAGGTTCAACACACGATTAATGGTAATATTAACAATGGCTCAGCTCCGTTACGTGTCCTGCAACTAGAGCTGACAAATGGAAATGGAAGCACTGTTGTTATGACTGTTGCTGATTATACGTGTGCTTTACAAAGATAATAATATTTTCCTTTTGCTCACATGAAGTTAAGAAGTCATTTTGGACCTAAAACGGACTTTCCACTTCCTGTCTCTCTTCATGCATGCTTTAACACACCCACCCATCATCAAAGACACAGACGACAGTGCAACTTTCAACAGGAGCTTTATTGGGTTCAGTGTAATTTAAATTTTTACAATGGCATTCTAAGACAAAAACAGACCATCGGACACGGTTGCGATCTTTAGCTCTCCGTTTTTATGACCAAGAAATCAGGGAGCTAACTTTTTTTTTGAAAATATCCTCTAGCGACAGTCCAATAATCTGAGAAAATTTTTTTTAAACTAAATTAAGTCAAATAAAAACACAGCCAATGACAATTCACATCAATGTAAAGATGAGAGTTTTTAAGGCAATCTGAAGGGGCACGATGATGCTTTTTACACCAAATATAAATAATGTTTAAAAGCCATCAGTTTTTTTATTTTTATTAAATATGTCACTAAGCTAACGTACTATTCTAATCGGTTTAAATAACTAGCATATATATATAGAATCGTGCCAATGCTGTCACACTTCCTTCATTTGTGCCTCCTTCAAGAACATTTTGCCACACGGGAATTCACACGCATGCACACACACACACACACTTACACACACACGCTCTCACTCTCACATATGTGTAGGAAGGGGACTTGTTTCAGTGAGGGGGCCAGGACAGCAGAGAAAAGACTGCGAGCAGCTTCTTTGTCGGGGCTTACACTAGAAAAATAGATATATACTGTACTGGAATGTTATGACAGCAGATCTTGGCCGATCTTAAGATGCTCCGTACACATCTGGAGGGTGAAGTCGAAGCAGTTTTGATTTGGTCAAATGTTTTGTGGTGAGGGGAACAATCAGGACTGTAGAGAGAGAGAGAGAGAGATGCATGTGATGATGAGGATGATGTGGATTATGGAGCAGCATGGATGAAGAGAGGCGAGTCCTGCTTTGAAGATGGAGGCTTCTGTTAGCTGGAGACAGTATTTGGAATAAGATCGAGTTTAAAGCACTGGAAGGGGGGCACACCTCATCTTCCCTCCCTTCCCAGTAAATGAATCAAGCTGCCAGTTGTTGGTGCGTGAAACACCAGGCGAACAAACACTCCTCCGACTTCAGCTTTAAATTAAAGATGGAGGAGATGTTCAGAAACAAAGAGGAGGTCTTCCTCTCGCCGTCTCTCTCTCTCTCTTGTGGACTATGTCTGACTGACAGGTGTGTACATGGCGTACGCGCCGGTGTGTGTGTTTGCGTGAAGCAGCAGGTGGGCCAGCTGTGACTGACACACGTGACTAAGTGCAGTGACAGCCGAGGGGAAGCGCAGAGGAAGAGGTGGAGCTGGATGGAGAGGGGGGGAAAGGAGGAGGAGGAGAGACGGATGGAGATTTTGACAGATTTGAGGTGTCTGGGGAGGACGGAGGAGGAGGAAAGTGGAGGCGGAGAGGGAGGGGGCGGACTGTGAAAGCGATGCATGGATAACCTGGAGTGAGCGCTGTGAAAGATGGGAGATGAAGGTTTAGGGGGGGTGTAGTTTTACGGTCACACAGCCACTGACAGTTGCCGATCGGCTTGAGATGGTAAACAGACACATCCAATCAGTTTCAACTCAAACGACACGTGACGCACGGCTGCAGCTGCTTCAACCGTTTGCTACATACATCTTCAAAAGGCTGTGATGTTCACTCTGAGAACACGGACACAAGGAATGAATCAGAAATAAACGCTAGTCTTCAGGCCGAGCGTTGCAGCACATGATTAGGATTTTATTGCAAAATGATCGTGTAAATGACTCAACATTTCTTTGAACCGCCACCTTAGCCCCGTTAGCATGATCAAACTTTGTTTTTTGGGGGGGATTAATTGTCAGAAAATAGTATAAAAATGTCCAAAGATATTTAACTTACATAAAATTACACAATTAAATAACGACAGGAAATCAGGCATCAGTGTATACTGTGTCATTTGGGTCGATTAAACATGTTGCCTGACACGGCTCCATAAACTGTACTCATACGAGGATATTAATTTATATGAATGTGTCGTCTCAACAACTAGAACTTGCATCTATAACCGGAGTATGAACACATCATAGTTTGTCCACCTCAGAGGAAAACATCTTGCTCAGTGTGAATCACGGTCACATAAATATCTAAGAGATCCATATCCAGACTGTGTGTCTGTGTTTCTGTTAAAAAATAATGAAAATTAACATCTTTGAGGATGATTGCCTGTTATGGATGCTTCGTAGGAGTTTTATTTGTTGTTGAACACATTAATAAACGCTCAGAAATGTCCTCAGAACCATATTATAGTGTCTTATAAACCTTTTATTCAATGGAGGGAGATCAAATTCGAGTATCCAACCCTTAATCCAGCTGACACTAGTACGCCTTTCATGCCGAGTGTTGCTGCGGTCGGTGCTGCTCCACCTATTGTGTGTGTTGCTACAGTATTTTTGCTGCATTCTTCAGCTACTGTGTAGTAAACATGGGAAGGTTCTGAGCCACGGCACCCTGCCTGTATGAACTTTGAGAAGCTGCCACACACAGCGGTCTGGTGCTCAGCAGGCCCGACCGAATATATAAACAGGATAAAAAAATAAATAAAAAAATGTAAAAAAAATCAAGGCCAAGTATGATGCTGACGCACAGATCAGAGGGAGCAGTGACGGGTTTTAATGGTTCACACATCCAAAACGCAGCAACAAACACAAACCAAGGAGTTCTTCCACCAGTCAGCTTCTCACTTTAAGACTCCTGCGTTTCATTAACTGAAAAATCTGGTCAGGCATTCGTACAAATCCAATGAGGACAGGGCAAGACGGAACAATCGGCGCATGGAGGAGTCGTGGATTATGATGTCAGAGTGTACGTGTCGGTGACGGGGGATCGCTGGCAGGGAAACATGGGGAACTACAGAAGCTGTTCAGGGGCAGGTGCTACATCCTCCCCTGCTTTCACTCTCCATATGGCACATACAAAGCTATTGTAGAGCTGTCTGTGGGGATGAGCGACAAAACAAAAGCTTCAAGACGAGACACGTAGAGCGGCCCGGGCCCCCACGACACACTGACGCTTTCTAATCACACAGATTTGAGTTAACTGTGAAGACTGGAGTCAGTTTTTGAGAGTGGGAGAAACGGGGAAAAACAAAAAAATTTGTTAAAACTATTAAATACAACTCAAAGAAAGAAAAATGATACCGGAATCAGTTGAGGAGGGAATTAAAAAAAAAAAAAAAATGAACAACTGGTTCACTGAACAAAAGAATAACATCTGTGGAATCACAGATTTTTTCCATCAGGGTGAACAAATCACAAAACATCTTCTGTCTTTTTCTTCAGGGTTCAACCACACGTGATGGTTCCACCGTGCGGTCACTGCGTGAAGGGGAAACGAAAACCAAACCAAAAAAGTAAACATCATCAGCAGTTCTGACGAGACAAACAGGACCTTCATTTCAACCTCTGTGGATTGTAGGTTGGAGGGGGGGCGTTAAGAGGAAGGTTTGTCGAGCGTCTCCCCTTCACAGGCGTTTCTGGGCGATGAGCGAGCCCACCACGACCCCGGTCACCAGGGTCATCCCCGCCAGCAGCCACTTCTTGAAGCTCTCCTGAGACCTCCTGCCCTCCGCCGCCTGCGTCCTGCCCGAAGATTTCAGCGAAGCGCTCCTGGAATGCGAAAAAGAGGAAAGGGAAAGGGTTAACACGGGGGTTTATTTGCTGCCAATCGTGTGAGACATATTCAAATCTGATGAGGAAAAAAAACAACCACATTGATTCCCTAAAATTCCCCAACTGAAATACACAAAAGGGTTCAGAGAGTCAGGTGGATTCCACTCTGTAAAGGTCTCCAGGCAAACTGTCGCCCACGGCTGGTTGTCTGAATGACTGTGAGAACCCACACAGTCACACGTGGAAATTTCCACTCACCGCAGCAAATCATACAGGTAAAGAAAATTAGGACAAAGGCACAAAAACCACCTGCATCGACGCTGTGCAGCGGCATCAACAATATGTCACTGATTAAAAGGAGAAAATCATTAAACGCAGCGTCAAAGAGCCGATAACGGACAGCTCTGGCATGTTCCGGCCTCCCCTCCCCTCTCCGGCATCCCATCAGCCCTGCAGAACCGTTGTTGTCGCTGACATTCTTTCCCAAAATTATCCTCAGACTTGCCAAGCCTACATCACCGCCCACTGAAATCATTTCCTGGAAATGAGCTGCAACACGCGCAGGTTGAACTTCTGGCCACACGGAGGCGCCAGTCAGAGTCAAATCTCCGATGTAAACACAACAGTGGATCAGCTGAGCTGCTGGACAAGGCCCACCGAGTCACCGCAGACGATGCTCATGTTTGTCCACACATGAGAAGTCTCAGTGCTTCAGCTCAGAAGGAGCAGATGACGAGCGGTTCATCTGAGCTGCCGTGAAGAGGACAGATGTGTGACCTGTAGTGAGAGGAGGATTCAACGGGCGAGACAGAAGGTATTTCATTACGTGAGGGAGGGGGGCTGTTTCCTGGAAACTCTGCTCTGACAGAGGAGACAGGAAGACGAGTGAAAGGACAGGTCATCATCAGTGAAAGAAGGAATGCAAAGGGAGGGGTGGGTGGCTGTAACTGGAAGTTACTGGACACTGTGCCAGAAAGCTCAAAAGTCAACCCTGAACTCTGATACGACTAACACAGACAGGAAATTCCTCCCTCTGAACGAACCACGTGCTCGATGACTGGAAAAAGCGCTCTCCCATTTAGCTCCAATAACATTCACCATGGCAACGGGCAAGTAAAGGGCAAAACATCCATTCTTAATCCAGCAAATTTTAATGTATGACAACATTAGAAACACAAGGCACAACAACAGCCTGAAGAGAAGAGTCAGTCAGTAAGTCAACACTTTATTCTGCACAGTACACTAGTTTATCATTTCCCAGGCTTGGGGTTCCTTAAGAGATGATAACTGGCTGGTACAAAAGAAGGGAAGTGAAGTGATCAGCGTTCAAAGAGGTGATGAGCATCCAGCAAGGATTTTCATCTTCCTCCCCCCAAACTTGAATCTCACAAAATTAATTATGTTTCCATATTAAGCGGATGGATAAGCAGCTCCTAAAGGCCCTCAGGCAGGACGCTCAGAACCTTCTATGGAAGAAAACCTGCCAGTAACAGACGCTGTAACTGAGATTTCCGTTTAACGAACGGAGGCGGCCTTGGGAGACGCAGAGGAGGAGTGGGAGCATCATTCCTGAAACATTCCAAGAGTCTGAACCGTGAGTCTAGATTCCCTCACTCCCCAGTCCAATGTGGCAACATCACCAGCTGCCCCCCGAGCTCTCAGGAAACACCAACAATGAGGTTTTTAACGTAATTTACATGTGGGAGGACGTCGGAGGAAATGAATGTTGGTTTCGTGGTAATATTTCAAAGAATATGGAGGAAGTTGATGTGAGATAAGGAAGCAGATAGCGCGGTGATGACCTCGCTTCGGTGCTGCCACGTCATCCTGAAACTAGCTTATCACAAATACGCCTTAAATGGTCATATTTGACCATTTTTGTGTTATTACCAAAATATCCCATCAAGAGACCAAAATGTATGAATGACGCGTTCCTTCATCATCCGTCTTCCGTCCACTATGGTTAAGTGACGTCAATTTTCCAGGTGAACGAAACGTTTGGGTTTCCTTCATGTATTAATGTGAGGAAAGTTCCATCAGGTCTTTGTGGTGCGGTCCCGGATGGATTATAAGAGCCATGATGAGAGTCACGTGACTTAAATGTGTCCATGTCTCCAATTAAGAGCGTTGAGTCTTTCTAAGGAGGCAAAGTTTTTGTGAAATATATGATAGGAAGCCAGCTAATGTCTCAAAGTGCAATATGAGCACATAATAACCTGCCAACAACAGATCTGTACACAGCCTAATGTGTGTGTGTGCTGAGACCACGGCCTAAAGCAGTCACTGCTCGGTGGATGTGAGGGGAGTTTGTGGGAACTAGGTGGTCACAGCAGTTCTCTTCATTGATGGTTTACCTCTAAATACACACACGCACACTTCCAGAGAAGCTGTGTGTGAGTCAATAGTGAACTGAACAGAAATATGTAAATATGCAGCCGATGGCAACAAAGCAGGCTTTGAAGGTTTGATTGCGTCTTTATTACAAAGTGCACTCAAGGCTGGATTCTCACCTTGAGCTCATCATCGTTCCTCGTCTCCCACACACACCAGAACAGCGTGGACTTACACGCCGACCATGTGACCCTGCTCCAACGCGGCCTTGTTCATGACTGCGGAGGGAATCAAAAGAGGCTCTTCATTGCCTCTGCTCGTGACGAAGAGTAAACATTTGTCTTCAGGCTCACCTTGACTCGTACAGGCACAGAAAAGATAAGGCGGCCTTCCATCCGGTTAGAAAAGCAGATTCAGCCATTGATGTTACACACAGGTGAGTGTGTGTGTGTGTGTGTGTGTGAGCACAATGACTGTGCCCCATTGACATGAATCAGATGCAGAGATTAGGAGGAGCTTCCCAAGCAAATAAGTCACAAGGCAGCCTGACCACCGCCTAGCCTTTCCTGTGAAATAACAATGAGGAATGTGGGTGTTGAGAACAAACTACACCTTGTGATGGTGACAGGCAGCAGTAAAAGGAATATGTCAGGACATGTTGTCATTCACTGGCTTATGATGAAACCAGATTATGTAGCAGTCAGTGACGAGAGAGGCAGAGGAAAGCTCCTTCACATGCTGCACAAACCTTATGCTTGAGTCTCTGTGCCATCGTCTTTAGATGTTATTCATAAGACCGGCTGTGATGATCCTTTGTCTCTTGTTAATATTCAAATACGCCATCATTCAACAGGACTTTATTTGTTTATGTTTACAGGGATGGTGCATGATTAAAAAAGAATTGTTAGCTAGCAGCTAATTAATGTGTTGTCCCCGCACAGGTAGACAACGAACGAGCACAACGCAATAAAGACTCCAAACAAAACATTTTAAAAATCCATCAGGCTAACAGATAAATCCAGTCATCTGGATCAGGCCCGCTTCTGGGACCGCCTCTGAACCGGTCCACGGTGGAGCCGCAGGGTGTACCACTGCGGCGACTGCGGCACACGTGCCCAGTGGAATTTGGGGGTTGGAGGGTGAGGGTGATGTGAGGAGACTGCAATACAGCGATCAGACCACTAGATGTAGCTAAATTCTACACACCGGACCTTTAAGAAAATTCAAACGCGAGCGGGTGACTGAAAAAACTGTAGAGACGATTCAACCAACCTCCACCAGAATGAGTCCATCAGTGGATGAACCTCACGTCCGAGATTCACAAGTTTTGTTTGGTTCACAGTGACTTGTCTTGTCATAGTCAACAGTTCTACGTGTAAAGATCAAAGCCGACGACGTGTTCGTGTGTTACGCAGTAGTTTCAGAATTCCTGTGATTTCTTTCTTCACCAGCATTACCAGTCAGATCACCGTGCACATGCCGGGGCAGCGCTGTTGGTTTGATCTGGCAGGTATTCCCAGTCTTTATCTGCTCTCTCTCTTTCCCTTTCACATGGTCACGCCTTCGTTTCTTTATCTCCACTCTGTTCCCACAGGAAATCAGGTGCGAGGCAGCAGCCCGCGGAGGGGAGTGCTTTCAGGCCTTGTCTGGGGTTTTTTTTTCTTTCTGCGTCTTTAAACTTTGTCTTTCTTCGTTAGCCGGGGAGAGAGAGAAAAAAAAAAAAAGGACGAGGGGAGGATTAGCTCTTGAAAGCAAGAGGTTGGATGGAAGGGAGAGGGGAAAAAAGGGAGCGAAATAGTGAAGGGAGAGCGGGGAAGGAGATTCTGCAGTTGGTTGCCACGGCTACCGGGAAGCAGCTGATTAGCGTGTGTGATGTGTGAGAGAGTGCCCGGGCCTGTAGGTCCGTCCTGTGGCTGATAAATGGCCCGACGCTGCACGTGGAGGAAGGAGCGTTTTAACGATCATTAGCAGCAGCTTCCCATTCATCAGCTCTGACTTGTCTGTTGCTCTGATGTTGCACCATAACAAGCTGCAACACTCAAATCCCCCGACTGTGAAACCCCCTGACCACAACACACACACACACACACACACACGAGACGTTGATTAACACCTCACATCCTTTTCCTTTTAGGCAAAATGGGGAGGACGAATTGACATTGCGTTAATGTCAGTAATCATAGGTGTAAGCATGAATATAGCATATTCATAAATACTTAAACTAAATAAGAACAATTAATTAATGATAATTTATGAATTTATATATTTAACCTAGAATGGCAAAATAAATATGTAGGTTTTGGACTGTTAGGCTGCAATAAGAGCAGTGTGTAACATCTGAGGCAGGGATTAAATATAATATTTGATCGATTCGATTCACATGAAAATAAGAATCGTTACGTTTTTGTTAAATTAGAAGGAACATTTCTATCTGCAGACGCTGTCAGTGTAGTAGGCCTCGAGATCAGTGTTGAAGGTCTTGTTTCGTCTTGTCTCAGGGTGGTGGACTGTGTGTTTACTCTGTCTCGTCTCAGTCGCAAACAAAGACCACAGCTGTGGGGATATTACTACATCATCTGATGTATTTATTAACCATCATCACTGGAATTGGAGTCAAAACTTCCAATAAACTGAATCATTTCTCTGTCTCTCTCACAAGCTTCAGTTGAAAACCACAAAGAGTTCATCTGTGAAGCTCAGGCATTGTTTTTTTTTTGTGGTAAGGCGAGGCATATTCAATACATTGCTATCTGCGCTTGCAGAGGACTGAGTCTGAGCCCTAAACCTGCCCAGCACGTTGGTCAGATAATTGTAGCCGTGTCAGAGATCATTTAGAAACAATAGCTTGAAGAGCTGTCGTCATCGTTCTATGAACGATTTGTTTGTTTGAACGCAGATTTGAAGATCTGGGATCGTTTCCTGCGAGCCACTGACGTGGAGCCAAGATATTTACTATGCAAATATGCATACCACTTAACTGGACCCACGAATTACCTCCTATTGTAAGACAGAGGCTCAGTGCCAAATAAAAAGAAATGAAGCTCTGGCATCGTTTGATAAATCACTTGACAAATCACAAGTCAATTCACTCAAACGTGGTCGGCTCCGTGTGATAATCCTGATAATCTGTGTTGTAATACATGAAGACGGGGTTTCCCCTCTACACAGTAACTGTGTGTTCTTTCTACAAGCCTCGCCGCTCTGTAATACATCAACTTTATTGCGTTGATCACTGTTATATGGTGCAATAAAAATAGAATATTAACATCCTGTATCAGTTTGGCTTCACTGAAAAAACTTATGATTGATATTTCTTATCATTGTTTTTGACATTTTAAGAGACAAAAAACGGTTTAATGGTAAAATAAGGGACTTCTTTATGCTTGATGCTAAATTAAAAAAGTTCTGCTGTGCATGTGAGCACGAGTCTGAATACAACAGATGAACTGGCTCTTTTAAAAAGGTCAGAGTGCCTCGGTCTCTGCGTGCTACATCTGATACAGACCGCTCGCTTTCAACAAGACAAGGGCCGCTTTCTAGGAACCCTCCAAGAGCACATGATGTTCTGGTAACGTCTGGTAACGAAAGACGCAGAGATGGCGGCTGTGATGGAGCTGTACTGACACCAGACAGGAAGTGAAAGCCCCCACCCCCCCCCGACATGCAGAGAAGATCCCAGGGTTCAGAGCTGCTTGCTGGATAGTGTTCCACTGTGACAGAGGGCTGACAAAGGCTTCAAGCTCTCATGTGTAAGGGTGGCTTTCAGTGTGTGTGTCTTTGTGTGTGTGTGTGTGCGCAACACTCCCTCTGAATAGCAATGACTTGACAAAAAAAACATCTAGATGAACCAGCTTTGAACCAGTCCAGTCTAGAGAGAGCGGACAAATGAGCTCACCGGACATGCAGACTGGTTGTCATGCTGTGCGGTGAGTCAGGCATCGTGGTGAAGAGGCAAACAAACAAATAAATCAATAATGGATTTTTCCTGTGATGAGAGGACGATGTGGCGTAAAGGTGCTGGTGTTTTTAGACTTGGACTTGATAAGCAGAGTCAACATCCCAGCAGGATTTTGTCCACAGTTGTATCATATTTGGAATTCAATTCAGAACCTTGACCCCGTTTCAGTGATCTGATACACACAACTGTGTGTGTGTGTGTGTGTGAGAGTGAGTGAAAAGGGGATGGAAAGACAGTGAGACTTTGCTTTCGTGATTAAAATTTTTAAAAAGGCCAAAGAACAACTTTCTCTGACTGAAGAGGAGAGGAAACAGGTCGCCTGTCCAGACCGTAGCTGTGCAACACTTCCTGCAGGTTGCAACACCGCAACCTGGGGGGGGCGGGGTGGCGTGTGCATGTGAACACCACGCAGACACACGGACACACACACACACACACACACACACACACACATAAACTACAGTGTGGAACACATAGTGGGGTTTTTTTTGTGTTTGTCTCGAGTGAAGTCGCGCGTCTGATGAAATACTGTTTACAGGTTGGCACGGCGTCGGGAATGATGACACCATGTATAGGAGGAGATATGAGTTTAAAGTGCAAGTGACTGTAACGTGCGTGCTGTGACCCCTGCCTCACACTGACAAACAGCTCAGTCGATCATGAGATCACAGTGACTCAGCAAGATCGAACCAAACAGCAAAGTAAGAGTGTTGTTTGTTTGCGTTCAGTTTCCTCTGGCGTCCGTTAACTTTCACCCAGAAAAGTCTACACTTGATGCCCGGAGAAGAGCGCATCCATTCGAGTCGTGTTGCTTAAAATGTGCATGTTTCATGTGGGGCTGGCTGTAATAAATAGGCTTATTTCTGCATGTTGCTCCCCTCTACTTATTTCTCTGACGCACTGCTAGAATAAGAGGACGTGACAGGCAGCAGCTCCACACACAGGTTTGACCGTGGGAGAGAACGTGGCTGTTACGGAGTTCAGCCAGGAGGAAGAACTGCTCCAATTAATTCCAAGAACGAGTAATCTGCACGAGATGCTACTGTCCATCAGTCGCTGAACTGTTCACCACACTCTTATTGTTCTCGGTTCAATCAATCCCACTTGATGGATCGTTTCCAACCGGAAAGAAACCAGAGAAGAATGAGGAATCATTAAACATCTCAGCATGAGAGGAGTGACACTGGCTGGTGGTTTGCCAGTAGTTAGTTGATGAGTTTGTAAACTTACACACAAGAAAAGTATGTTAAAGACACCTGGCTACAGGAGTAGCAAACAGCTGGTAGCTGGGTCTGAACAAGGACCGCTCCGGAACTCGTTTTGGGACAGGAACGAGCGCATCATCTCTCCAGGTTCTCTGTCTGCCAGGTTTGGTCCGCACCAGAGCGGCATTACTACGTTCACACCTGCCCAAACGAATCACACCGAGGTGGAACGACTGACAAAGAGTCTGATTTAACCGAACTAAAAAGCTCCCCACCGTACAAGATTCAGAGAAACCACCTGAGGGACACGTCATAATGTGTTGGACATCATAAATCATCCATATTTTGGCATAATCACAAGAATTTATATTGGAAGATAAAAGTATTCAGACTATTTCTCAGGTGCAACTTTATCTGTGGGAGATTTCTAGAACTGATAGGGGACCAGCTGTGGTTCAATGAATTAACTGGGCGTGCTTCAAAAGACACACACTGGCGTGTGTAGATAAGTTCCCATAATTCACAGCGCCTATCAGACTAAAAAGTCTCCGTAGATCAAATCGTGTCACGGTGGAGAAACTGTTTCACAAGCTTTTAATGTTGACACAGGCAAAGTTCGTTATTGTGAAAAGGTTGACATTGAATGAAGCTGCACGCCCCGTCTGACTCAGTGACCGGGTGAGGAGAGAATCGGCCAGATGTCCTCTTAGAGGAGCAGGAGAAGCTGCCGGAAAGGAAGCAGCCCGTCACCCAGGCTTTTATGACAGAGTGGCCCAAAACCAATTCAAGGAGTGATCCTGGCCGGAACTCCAAGAACCACGTCTGGCAAAAATCAAAGTCCTGCTTGTCCTGGACGGTGGTGGAAGTGCTTCAACTACTACATAAAGTCTTTCAGTAAATGAGGGACTGAGTTATTTCTTTAAAGTTTGGATTTATTTGCAATAATCTCTTAATTTGTGAAAACCAGACTTCCTGTGTTTTGTTTTTTTCTTGCTGGAGATCCAACAATAGTGAGCAGCATAACCGCCTCATCCATATATAAATATTGTATTCATCATGTGATTTTGAATTGCTGTATTCTTTCAAACCGATGGTGCTGTTCATCGTTCGAGCGGTCGCATGTCAGTTTGGGGCTTTACGGCGTCAAATCTGTGTCAACAATGTGAGAGCTTGTTCCTCCGTCTTTAGAAATGTCCTCATCATCTGCACGAGTTCTGTCTCTTCTTCCCCCTCCTCAAAGACTTCAGTCCCGGGGAGCACCAAATACGACAAAAACAAGAGAGTCAAGTGCAATTCAAAAAGACAACGGCTGAAAAGAGATAAAATACACTGCCCACGAGAGGAAAACATGAAAAATACATACTACACTTGCTGATGCCTGAAGAAGAGCGCATCCATTCGAGTCGTGTTGCTTAAAATGTGCATGTTTCATGTGGGGCTGGCTCGAATAAATAGGCTTGTTTCTGCATGTTGTTCCCCCTCTACTTATTTCTCCGACGCACTGCTAGAATAAGAGGACGCGACATCTAATAAAAAAGTCGACAGGCAGCAGCTCCACACACAGGTTTGACCGTGGGAGAGGACGTGGTGATATTATTGTCACTTCTTCTTAATTCCAAGAACGAGTGATCTGCAGGAGACGCTACTGTCCATCAGTCGCTGAACTGTTCACCGCACTCTTATTGTTCTCGGTTCAATCAGTCCCACCCGAAGTGTGAGATCAGTGCCGGTGTCTGGCGGCTGGCGGCTGGCAGGACAGCCAAACGAGTTTGAAGTGTGATGGATCGTTTCCAACCGGAAAGAAAGTGAGAAGAATGAGGAATCATTAAACATCTCCTCAGCATGACAGGAGTGACACTGGCTGGTGGACTGCCAGTGTTCATGCGTCTGTATGTACTGTTTCGTCTCCTTTGGACTTTGGAGAGTGTGTGTGTGTGTGTGTGTGTGTGTGTGTGTGTGTGTGTGTGTGTGTACGTGTTGAGCCGGCGGTGAGACCATGAATTAAAGAGGAGATTAATGAGTCAGGACATGGAGGCTCAGGCTCCAATCTGTTCCCTGCCCCACTCTGGGGGATGTCTCTCTCCACAAAACCCCATTCTGTCAGCAAACACACAAACATATGCACGCACTCACACAACCGACGCACAGCAGGAAGACCAAGGACTCAGGACTGTGTGTGTGTGTGTGTGTGTGTACGTCTGGCGGAGAGAGAGCACATGTTTAGGAAAGTGTAAAAGACGGTGAAGGAGAGCGGGGTGAGGAAATGAGTGAGGGATTCTCTCTCTGTGAGTGGAACCCTCCACCCTGTAGGCCATCACCCCACGCAGACACCTCGCCACGACCCTGAGACCCGCCATCTGGTCTGGAAGACAGAGAAACAGGAATCGAGAGGGGAAACGGTGACAGTGAGACGGAAACGAAAGACAGGCGAGGAACGTGACAAAAAGAAAGAAAAGGGAGAGAAAAGTAGAACAAAAGAAGGAGGAAGGAACCGGCCTGCCAAAATGGTGAAAGGTGTGTGTGGATAGAGGAACAACGCAGAGTGTCACTGACACGTTTCCTTGAAGCTACTTCTGATCACATAGTGCACATTTTTAAAAAGTTTGACATGCAAGAGAGAATTCTCTGGAGCTCAGATATCTGCTGTCCCTTTTTGTTTCCTCTTTCCATCATCGCCTCTCGCTCTTATTGCAGAGCTACTGAAGATATCGTTAGTCTTTATTGCTTTACCCCCTCGGCCATTTAAACAAGGCCGTGATGAATATAACGACGATGGCCTTGATGCTCTTTATCATCATTTAGTCCTTACGCTATATGAGATCGGGTGCCACATTATCATGAAATACTCATCAACCGCTCTCCATCCGTCCCTCAGATCTCCCACTTTAATAGATGCCATGAGACTCACTAATCCCATGATATGCCTCGTAATCTGATCACAGATATGAGCAGAGAGAGAGAGAGAGAGAAGGTGGAGA
>CM024793.1:21227968-21271452 GCA_014281875.1 Nibea albiflora | reverse complement strand
AAGAGAATGATGTGATCGTTAGGACAATGGTGGTTGTTTCTTGCAGCTAAGAAGCTTCTGTATTTCCTTCTGTCTAAAAGTTGATAGTTATTACATTAAAAAAAGGAGCTTGTATTCCGCTCCTTGGCCGGATGATTTGAATAACACTTGTGTGTTATCTGCCTACATGTTGATTTGACCTCAATATAAGCGTTATTGTTACAACTGATAATAATACCAACTTCCTTTTCGCAGTACAACACACTTCATTGTTGAACGAATGGAAACTAGGTTAAAGAAATCCCCATTGACAACTGATTTCCAGTTCCCTTCCCGCAAATTTAGAGTCACTTCCTCATACTAGGCTTCTTGATGGCCAGTGACCCGCCAAAAAAAGAGTGTTGCTGTTGACTAGGAGGCAGCTGTTCAGCATTGTTCCTCTGTGTCACAACAACTTCTTCCTTAATGTGACGCACACAGGACCAAAAGTCAGTGTCTCAAAATTGCCATCTCATCGCTCTTTTTTTTATTGAAGGTCCATAGTGAGCTTCAGCTCTAAATATTACTCACTGAAAAAGTTACTTTACTCAACAGAAAATGTAATTAGTGACACTAATCAATAGATTTCTTTCAACAATTAGAAAGCCTGTATTCATCAGCTGTAGAAATGAGATATTGACATTTACCAAGCAGGCAATTGTACAATTGGAGGTATTTACTGACCATCGCATGTGTGTCTTCACACACAAAACCATGTGGTTCGGCTCTATGATATATGACGACTGCCTCAGCAAAAGCTTCTGCACGTACAGGATCCATCTGTGAACAGCGAGAACAAACTGATATTAATCAGCATTAGACAGTGAGACAATCAGACATGGTGACGTCCAACTAGGATCAGTGACTATAATTGCTAAATTTAAAATTGTAATACCTAATACTAGATAAATAAATATATTTTTCCAGTTTAATACACAGGTTAAAGCCGCATGTATCTAGTGTAAATGCAGCTTATGGTATCCATATAAATAAACATCTCATTTCATGATCCTTCACATTAATGCAAGAAAATGGTAAAGCATTACTAGTACTTAAGTGTTATGTATGTATATGAATTATGTATCTAAAGTACATGTGTTATATACATGCACATGATTTAAAGGAATGTATGCTTTCATTGCTCATTCCAGCTCCTGCCTCAATCTGATAATTCTCCTCTAAGTGGCAAACAATGCACAATATTTATTCATCTCAGCCCTGTTTCATATTCTGTATTCAGTTCGAGTTACGACGCTCCCATTACAGATCCAAATATTCAACTCCCTGGAGTTTCAGCGCTGCCGTCATTACATGATTGCCATTAAAGTAATTGTTGGAAAAGCATCATTAATTGATGAGTTGCACAAGCGACCTGATTCCCAAGTAGTGAAATGAGCTCAGCGGGGCACTGCACAGCAGCCAGTAGCGCTGAGGCTCTGCACAGATCAGCATTGTGGTGCTAACTGTCTGTGATCCTCCATTGTTGCTAAATGACCGCTGTAACAATAGGTCACATTCCACTCCTGCTGGGCCACGCAGCCGCAAACCCGCTACTGTATCTGAAGTGTGTGTGAAGTGTGTGTTTGTAAGTGCATGTCACGTTTGTGAGCATCTGTGTGTGGCCTAGCCGTGCGCTGTAACCGCTCAGTCATGAGAGGGGCTTGTCAGGGCCTCACTTGGGTGAACTCGCCCCTTCATGGCACATGGCTCCATGCTGTGTAACCCCTTCATCTGCTGCCATGCTGGCTGGCCCCTATCAACCGCCCACGTAGAGAAAGGAGGGGACAAATTACAGGAAAAAGACATGAAATTCCAGAAACGCTCTCCTGTACTGCGCCGCAAAATTTCAAACGACCATCCTCAAAATGCTTCATCCAATGGTAGTCAATAACGGTCATAGTTTCGCTAATGCTCCATTAACCTTCTCATACTAAATCTAAAATTTCGTCTCTTGCCCTGGGAGCCAATGCTCATTAAACACATTACCATGAGGGGATCCATCAGTAATAGGCCCACAACCTATTTAGAGTCCTGACCCACAGAAGACAATCCGAAATGAATTTCCCCAGAGAAATGCCTCATTTCCACAAAGAAACACCACACTCTCATTTACTTTTTGTGATATGCTATTGATCCCTGAAGGAGAGATGTTCTTTTCACTTACCTTCCCTCACATGGGAGGTCAGAGGTCAGAAGATGGGGGGGGGTTATTCAGTATCTGGTGAAGGACAGTTCTACTTCGTCAAAGGCCTTGAAACAAAAAAAACCATGTGAAGGACACGCGCCCCACTCCTGCGTGTCTGCACAGATAAAATAAATATTTAAGCGGCTCATTGATGTACTTTTTTTCTGTTTATGCTACATTTTACTGCTACGGGAAGGTATGTGTCACTATTTTGGAAAAGTTGACTGCCTAAGACTTACAGTAAGAGCGCTCTCAGACTCTCAGACCACTTGAAATGTGTCCGCTGTCAGTTCCTCCTCAGTCCTTGTGTGCATATGTGAAAATCAACATTTCAACACAGTAGAATTTCCAGTGTCTGTAAGTGACGCTTTTTTTTTCTTCTTTTTTTTAAAAGTTGTACTGATATGCTTCTAGTTCCAAAAGTTCCAAAAGTTTAAATTATCTCCTGTGATGTGGATGTCTGGTACTCGTATGAGTTTCACGCTCACAGAAGAACAGAAGAAACACTTCAAACTCAGACAGGTCTGTGGAGAAGCACGGTATGTAGGCGGAGAAACACACGATGAATCATTGATGAAACACTCCGAGCGCTCGATCATGTGTTTCACCTGCTGACACTGACATGCACGCCACGAAAAGAACAATTCATGTCTATTAGCAAACCCTGAAACCTTGCCTGACAGGCTGTCCCTGTGACCCACAGGTTAGGCTTTCAAAGAAGTCACATTTAAAGTTGAATGACTCCAAAGTTTGTGTTAACTGATTCTCATTTCTAACCCAGCTCTTCAAATGAAAACACCTTTCTGACTTGATGTTTGTGTGTCATTCATTTGAATTCTATGAAATGATTTGATTTTCATACTTAAGCCTCTGAACATTGTGCTCTGACTGTTCTGATGAGATATGACTTGATAAAAACATGTTGAATACACTCATCTGAGTCACTTTAAGTCACTGCTTTACTTGCCCTGGGTTTTTGCCTCTCTGGCTACATATATAATGCTTAGGTCCTGATCAGATGAGGCGCACCACACTGCAATTTTTGTTGTCGTTGTCTACCATTTAAAAAAGAAAGTGGTAGAGCATTTTTTTTAAATCACTGTATCACTCATTTAAATATATTCATAGATAATACATGTCTAAACGGGCAGGCTCTGATTGAGGTTGAGAGGCTGCTCCTAAGTGCTTGACACAGGGAAACATGAGACCCTCCAGCAGCAGGTTCAGGTAGCTTTGCCTGGATGATGGTCAGTTCAAGGCTTTAGCCTTTAGATAAATGTTTTCTATGGTGGATGCAGCCAAGACCTGCAGACAGTACTCAGGGCTAGATGGCTCCCCAACGTATTTTCTCTATTAAAATACCATTTTTGTTTGCTAATTATCTAATAAATAAATAATAAACGCTAGAACATGTTACTACATCATCTATCGGAGTACCGGATTTTTATTTTCAGGAGGTTTTACACTACAGAGGTTCACATAACATGTTTATGTTTTGTTATACCATTATTATAGGTATTTTTCTCACTTCATTGTATGTGCTCCTTTTCAAGCCCTTGTCAAGGCCCACGCACAGAAAAGGAACCCCTGCAGCCAAGCATTAGAGCCTGTTTATCCAGAGCAGAAGGAAACCCTCTTATTAGCTTGAACTGGGCATGCACTGTATGCTGCACTTTTCTGGGTATTAAATCAAATCAGAAATATAATGTGTTTATTGCTCACTGCAGCCCAGAGCCTGTACAATATCAGGATCACATCACATGCCCTTTGTGCTTTAACTAAACCAGTAGTCGTACTGGACCGGAGTATCTGATTTCTCCTTTCATTCCTGCCTCACGCAGGCCACACCCAGAAACCAGCCAAAGTGTTAACTAGGCCAGCATATCTCACCTCAGCTCATTTTGGCTCGCTAATATTGCAAGTCATCTTATCCATTAAATGTAATACTCCCGAATGCCTGTCCAGAACACCGTGCCCACTGACAGGGATCGTGTTCTTCCATCCTCCCGCCTGTCTTATCCAACTATGTGTCTCTATTTCATTACCCCAGTGGGAAATGAACACGTTGTCCTACACAATGTAAGCTGTGTGTGAAGATCTTCACTGTTATGAAGAACAGCTAGTTACAGGAGAGGAGGAAGTGAGCCTTCATCAAGGTTAGCAGGTGATGGATAAGTTGTTACACTCCCCTATCATATTTTACAGCAGAATCTGTTCAGCATTCTGCACTTGGGGACAACTATCTAGGCTATGTGATTTAGTTTGTAGAAAATGTTGCATATACGAAGATTTTGGTGGCCAAACAATACAAATGTTGCTGTTAATCATTTTGTATTCTTTAATATTTTTATTTTAAATATTTATATTCTTTGTAAAATGATGTCTTCCTAACTGTACGTGTCAACAACAACACCCGAGAAATTGAAAGTGCTCTGTGGAGACCAATTTTAATACATAGCAGGTACATAGCAATGCACTTATGGCCCACGAGAAGTGTGTGGCTGTGCCTGTATCTGCAGAGACCCTGCGCTCTGTCTGCATTTTCATATGTTGCCGTGATCGGCGAGGTGTCTGTGCGTCAGTCTTTGGGCAGTGGGTGTGTAGCCCACAGCCAATAACAGCACGGAGGCACCTGAGGGCGGGAATGAAGCAACCAGGCGCCAGATCATAAGCATGCAAGCAAGAGGAAGCTACTGTGTCGCTGAGCCGCGTGGAAAGAACCGGCAAATCATCAAATCATAACAAAAATGATGTCATGACACTTTACATAATATATATATTATCTATCTATTATCTATTATATTATCTACAGAGACCAACAATTCCACCATGATTCAGCTGTGATCAACAACTCGTACAACTGTACACTGCCCGTGCTCCATTTGAGAGCTTGTTACACACATTGTAACACACATTATGTCAGGTGAATGTCATTTTCTTTCTCGTCAGGAATGGGAGGGTGAGGCGAGGGGATTACAATCAAGCAACTTCACGCTAACACGCTGCATCCTTTATATGTGGAGGCGAACAGAATTACTGGGCTGTTAAAAGTGGGATCGGTCATACTGGAAAGAAAGATAGCCAATTGTTAAATCCCATTCCCAGGATGTCAAACAACAACTTCAGCTGGAGTCAAACAAAGTGTCACGTTATAACGTAGCTTTTGTTTGGTCGGTCCACATTCTGTGACGGGAAAGAGCAGAGTAAACAGCCGCTCTGATGTAAGAACTTCCTCATACAATTAGGAATATTCGACATAATAGTGGATGTTTATAACGTATGATAGCAGAACTGAAATTTACCGTAACATGAATTATTGGTGGAATATAACTTTACAATGTTACTGTGCAGTGAGGGTAAAATGTTCATTTGGTGCATGAAGCCAGGTTCAAAAAGGGCAACTCTTTATAATAAAATAGATTTCAGTGCAAACGCCTCACTCCGAGCCATCTCTGTCTCTGTTTTGAGGACTTGTGTTTGATATCTATATTAATTTCTTCATTAAGCAGTGCATGTACAAACCTGCCTGTCAGAACACACCACAGGAAAATGATTTACCCTCACCCGTTCCTCAAGTTGTGGCTAAGATTCTTTCTGAGCCCTGCAATCGCTGATGCAGAAGCTGTCAAACACAGATCTTTTACTTGACTTGACTGAAGTTACATAACCAGACAAATGATCAGCTCCAGGGCCTGAAGTTGTGAAAGCAGGTTGAACCTGGAGGAGATTATCATTGGCTGAGAGTTACTACAGTTCAAGCCAGCTGTCTTCACTTGCCTGTGTAGACGGGATTCCTTTTTGGACTCTGACATGACAATGAGTGACTGATAGCATGAAGAAGCACGGAGTGAAATATATGGAATCCGACTGACTAGCTCGGACAGTTTGGGCGTGTGTGGTAGCCAGGATTTATTCATTCCTGCATAGCTCACCTGCAGTAAAAGTTACAGGTAGACTGGAGTCTTCATGCATGCAGCAGGTAGGCTGCATGAAATGAGGCTCCTGTCATGAGAACTATGAACGGAGGACAATCATAAATGTCACATTTGTGCTGAGCTGTTGTTGAAAGTTGAAAATGACAAAAGCCGTTTGATGCTCCCACGCCCAAATCAGAAGAGAGATGACAGATGGGAATGTGGACAATTGAGAGGGCGAGATATCAATATGTGTGTGCCTGGATGAAGAGAGGAGAGGAGAGTGTGACATTTAGAGGCGCACAGGCGAGACGTGAGAGCCAAAGGGAGTGAAGGGTGATTAACCAAGCCTGGAGTTTCAAAATGGAAATCTCTTGTGTCAGCGGCTGACGTCTGCCGGTGTCTCGAGTTACAAGCTTTACATGGACTGACAGAACCTGATGGTCTATATTTGTTGAGCACGCCCATACTGTATGTTTATCTGTCTTCGTCACTCTGCCTTCACCTCTATCCTCCTTCCCAAACTTCAACCTCCAACGTCATGTTTTGCAATCAGCATAAACCCCCTCCGGGTTTGCAGCTCCTGTTTGCTTAAGATGTAGTAAAGTCATACAGTAATTCTCACAGGTAAGTAAACAGGACTCTCCCGTATGGCCACTGTTGATCCACCAAGCCCTCAGCGCTGGGCTGACGTCAGGGCAGGAGAATGTAAACAAAGGCTGGGATCCAGACCGTGCCTCTCCCACGTTCCACCCCTTCACATTAATGGTCAGTGTTTATAGTAGGCTTCCCTGCTGCACAAGTGGCCTTGGTGGCGTGGTGAGCATGAAAGGAAAGCCACACATCCGTGTGTGTCGTTAAGACCCGGGCTGCGCCAGGTTTCGCGTAGTTTTTGTTTTGACCTGTGCACTTTCTGAGTAAGTTTGACAGGCAGTAATCTGTGGGACGGCAGCAGAGTAAACAGCTGCTCTGACGTAAAACAAAGACTTCCTTTTTTCATAACAATGAATATTTATTCAGCAGAAGTGAAATCTTGACTTGACATATAATTATTAAGTGGTTTAGTTAACCCTGCAGGTAGCAAAAGAAATCATATGTTTAATTATGCAAATGAGGCATCATCTCATTAAGAATGCATCATTTTCATGTCTTCCCGAACAGGTTCAGTGAAGCAGATTCAGTATTCTTGCAGCTTCTTGTCCCTTTTCATGACATATTTTTTTATTATAGCTCCTAGGAGATTGAGAGTCATTTTTCAAGGGAGGGCTGATCAAGAACAATTCAAATGAAACAGATACATGTAACATCCAAAACAAATGAAGGTGCAGTACGAGCAATGAGTCCAACAATTCCAGTTTAAGCAATAACAACACAACATTTCTGACGAACATTTGGTACAGATAACTTTTAAAAGTCCCTCGATTACAGCGTGTTCATCATACTTAGCCTCTATACATTGGGCGGCCTGCACTTCTGAGAAATGTAAGTACACAGATAGGATGGGAGGAACCCAAGAATAAACTTGTATATGAAGATTTCATATGTGCCTGGAGGTCTCTAAACCAGAACATCCATGTTTTTAATAAGAAAATATTGTTAAGGGCGGCCGGAGGGGCAGTGGTTAGCAGTCGCCTCACAGCAAGACGGTTCCTGGTGTTCTCGTGTCTGTGTGGGTTCTCTCAAGGTAATCCGGCTTTCCTCCCACATAGGCTGCAGCCCCCACCGTGACCCTGATGAGGATAAGCGGTTACAGAAAATGGATGGAAGTTGTTTAAATCAGACTATGAATGATGAACACTCCTATCTGTAAAATCCTTCAGAGTATAGATGAGAATAACTCTGGGAGCTTTGGTGTACAGATGTTACTGAAATGGAGATTTCTCACTCAGAGTATGTATTGTAAAATTCCGACACTTTGAGACACTAACATTAACATTAACCACCATGAACCTTCACTATCAACATGATAAATGACAAGAGATAGCTCACATTGCAAAATGCTCACGTGGGCAGCATTTTTTGGAGGGTTTCTAACTGCATTTCTGGCATTTCCTTTCTTTATCTCTGCTTTTCTAATTCAGTTGCATCAATTCTGGGGGCTCAGCTGGGGGAGATCTGCAGATTAAGATTAAAAGCACAATGTGGCCATAACGTATCTGCCATCGAATGCAAGTCTAAACAAATAAAGGCTTTAAGCGGCAGCCGCTACCATCATTCATCCGGCCCAAACAGCTGCAGTACCCTCATTGCACTGCAAACGCTGCAATATGTGCTCCACCATGTGCTCCCTCTATCATTAACTTCCACAAGTGACCCTCAAGGTCACCGGGGCCATAAAGAGGTTGGTGGCTCAGAGTGGCTGAGGAGTTTAACGGGGAGGCCAATACAAAGGAGAAGAAAAGAAATAAAGTAATTTCATTTGTGAACTCAGGCTCATTCATAATACAGGGTACTTATTATATAAATATACAATCCAATCTTAAAGAGCATCAGGAACAAAATCTTCACTTCACTAAACTGTTTGTGTACAGAGTGCCGGATGTTCTTTGAACATTTGCGGCACAAAGGAAAAAGACTAGATAACGTGTCCTCGGAGCCCGGCACTAATTAGCTAATGTTTGTTTACACCACTTCCGTGACGTGGGAGGTATTTTCATTCATTTGTGTTGGGGGGAAAAAACATCCGACGTGAAGAATGGAGCGCGTGTGGTCATCCATCCATGGCTTGGAGACATGATGGAGGAAGGAGAAGACCACAGAAGAGAAGAAGGGAAAAAAAGGGTTAAGTGTGAGCAGGAATCAGACGGGGAAGTGAGGAGGTAAAGGAATTTTTGCTCCGCATTCCCGCCCTTCCCTCCGGGGACAACGCAGCCAGACGACTCCTTGTGCTTCTCCTGCTTATGCACACACACACCCATACACACACACACATATTAGAGTGGAATAGCCATGGTGAGAGACCCCTTGCAGCATGTGCTGTCCGCACGTGTAGGGAGGCCAGCAGAGAAAGGAGGAAAAGGTGGGTGAGGTCAGCAGCATGGTGTTTTTGAAACCCCCCCGCCCGGCCTTTCAACAGGTTAATCCACTCATCGGGGATCAGAAAGGGAAACTGTAGGTGCACAAACCTAACCTCTTCAATGTGAAAGGGAATTTGCTGGTGAAGTGAATGGAGCCTCTAAATATTCAACATTGTCAACATGAATAAGCATGAGCGCAGCCGTAAGGCTGGATCTCTTTAAGGTTAAATGGACTTTCTTTTTGTTAGTGTTGAGTCTCAGTGAGGTGAAGCATTTTAATTGTGCAGCCACGAGGTCAGACACAGACCTAATGAAGTGCTAATTTAAAAAACAAACACAGCAATCAGAATCCACTTACACTCTGTGCCCAACTCACCAGTCCTTAAACTGCCATAACACACCCCATTTACTGCAGTATAGTGTTTACTGCCCTGCTGTGTCTCTAAAGATCTTAGACTTTACTGTTACAAGGAGGAGTGGAGTGACTGATGAGTGATTTTGAATACATTCAGGGTCTTATCAGCAGACTCCAACTGTGACACGTGAGCTCAGTGGCTCTTATGATATGGCATCACAGCCGTGACCTCTGTGACAGCATCCTGACCTTCATCAGCGTAAACTCTACCTATTTTGTCTAACCACTGGGACAAACAGAGCACCGGTGAGAGAGAGAATCATGAACAAATCGAGATGAAGATAGCTAACTAGCTCTCCGATCCAATTAAACAGCACGATGCGTCCTCCCAAACGTTGAATAATGTTAAACTGTTAAAGGTTGATAGCCATCGCTTTGTGGCTTGCATGCAAAACCTGCTTCAGAAGTCGGGAAAAACCTTACAACATCAATTTTCATAGCCTAGGGCCATGACATACACCCACGAAAGCTGATAGACAAACAAATTCTTGCGAGGGGAACCCTCCTAGAACTGAATTCTGGTAGACTGCGTAAATATTTCCAACGTATTCCATACTGCTTCAAATAAACAGATCCACCTTTGTCATAGTTTTCCCTTTTATTATGCTTGAGATGTGACATTAGGCTTGAATGTTGAAGCTGTAGGTTATTTTTTGACACCTCTGTTTCACATCACTGCTTGGTGAGAGTAGCTCCTTTTTGTTTCATTCAGCAAAAAAAATCATCTGTTTATTCTAAAACAAAGCCATGAAAAAAAAAAAAGTCAGGGCTGATGAACGGGCTGAGCTTTGTTGTTTTTGAGTTCAGCAGGTTCGCGTTGGGCCATCTCGACCCGGCGGTGTATGGGAACCTAATCAGAAAGCTCACAGTCTCTTCCAAGCTGCTCTGCTATAACAATCAATGAAAGGAAAAAAATTGTCTGGACTTCCTCATATGGGGTTTCCCAGGGAAGCAGCTTTGAGTAGTTTCTGGGACCATGACATCACCGGCAGCAACACAGTGTTTTGATTCAGCCGGAGGAGAAAGAAAAGAGAAGCTGGTGGGAAAGCCCCTCTGCCATCACAGCAACAACAATAACTGCCTACCTCGCTCTCAGGGCCACAATGCAAAATCAACTGTAAAACTGTGCGAGGAGGGGGTAGTGAGACGAGGGAGGGAGTCGGGTGGGGGGCAGAAACAACTAGAGCAGCTGAGAAACTCAAACTGGAAAGAAAATGCAAAACAAGTTGAAACTTTTTTACAGTCATGGGGTTTTTTAAAATGTTCCGCAACTTAACCAAGGAGTCTTATTCATCTGGGACAGGCCTATTTATAAGCGAGTATCAGTGTAACCTGTCTCTAATGTTGGTTCTCACGTGAATAACTGGGCCATTCACGCTGCCTCCATCCTGCTCAAAACAAAAACAGACCAGCTGATTGCCAAACGTAAAGAAAGGGCAAAGGCAAAAGCCTCTATTCTATCCCTGTGGGAAGTTTGAAATAATCCCACAGCCAACATTCTTCAGCAGTGACTAGCAACAGTGTCACTGGGCTGTTTGTGTGAACAGCAGTTTAATATGTCACTATCTGTTTCCCACGTGGATAAATGTGTACAGCCCCCTACTAAACACAACCCCAACCCCCTCCCCAACTGCTCCTAACCTCCGTGGGAAGGTGACACCAGCAGCCTTCTTCCTGGTTCAGCACATTCCTTGTCATCTCTTATTCACGTTCCAAAGGCAACATGGGTTCCCGCTCCCTCCCCAAATCCACCCTCTTCTCTCTGCGACCATTAAATCCATTACAACGCCGCTGGAAGTGCAGTGCAGGGGGCGATGCATTGGTGCAAAGCTGAGGTGCTGCTGCAAATCAACAGACATAGTCATATTGAGCTGTGTTCCGCTAGCAGATCAGCTAAGCCCCGTCCCCCTTAGCTACCGCTACACCTGTTAAGCTTTCCAGTTTCGTGTACGATAATAATAGTGGCAGGTTTAACACTTCAAATTGCAGAGAACTGTAGAGAAGCGGGAACATCCAAAACCACTTATCCTTAAAGCAGATTGTGCTGCAGCTAATGAACATTAGCCCCATGATCTTGTTGAAAGCACTGTTTCTGGCTGTCTTTTTAATGTTGCCACCTGACTTGTTTTTTAAAAACAAGACATGATGGCTACATGCATGCTGTCATGCTTAAAAAAAAACTGATGCTAAAAGTTGTGTATCTCAGGCAGAGCCAGCTCTCTAATTAATGGATTGGAAACAACATGGTTTTTACAGGAGAGCTTGTTAGCCCCAGTACAGTATTACAGTAATATGAAAACAAAAATGTATGTGTATGTATGTAGGCCTCCAGGTGTTACATTATGATTTGCATTTTGAAAAAGAATGTGCAACTCTGAGAACCAACTAATACATTTATATATCTTCTCAAAACCTTATTGATCAATCTCATGTCATGGTGGAAATTAAACAACAATTAACCTGAAGTGTATAAATAGTAATAAATATTCAAAGGTAATTATGTAGTGTATATGAGATTGGCTCTGTAAAGATATAGTGTGCGTCCCATGCAGAATGATGTCATCACACTCCCTCTGCCTGTGTTGTTCCCAGCCTTTCTGTGTTTTGTTTACGAAGCTGGGCTGGTGGCCACGTGTGCTTGTTAGTGAATGTGAGCCCCTCCATGTGCAGCTGAGGACGGAGGATGAAACAACTGTTTTTCTCATCCACGTCAGCGACTTGGATGAGTTGGTGGTTGGACACACAAATGCAGGTTTGGCAGGTTTTGTTTTGTTTGCGTCCACTTTCCACTCAGATTAAATCTGCAATATTAAGATGATCTGCGGTGTATAATTATCATTTCTGTCGATGGCAATGAGCTTTAGCGATATAACAGCTGTTCTTGGTAAAAAAAATAAAAAATTAAAAGTCTATCTCTTCCATAATGTTGTCAGACAGTGGACAACAATCCAAGCCTGTCAGTGGCAAAGACAAACTGGAGGTTACAGGGTTAACTAACTCTTTATGGAAGAAAACACAGTCTTTTTATTTATGGGTGTCACTATCAACAGGATCAGAGCGATATACTAGGAAGTGCTATTTCCTGTGCAGCTCATGAACCCTATGAACCCCCAAATGGACAGATCTAAAGCTGGCCACAGCGCTATTATTGTAACTGCTGGCAACCTTAAAGCATCCTGCCTTTTTTACACACAGATTATACCCTCCTCCTCAACAAGCACAACAATGGCCATAAACAAACCTTACATGGGCCCTTCAGTAGGCGCACCCCTAATTGAGACAAGTGGGGATAATTTCCTAGAAGAACAGTCTGATTGGCTCTGGACAGGTATGCCAATGACCTCTGACCCCAAAGCAGGCCTGTTCTGACATGAAAGTTGACCCGTGGTGACCTTTAGGGTTCTCCTCAGGCCCTCTGTAGTGCTTTCCCACATAGGCCTACCTTTGATGTCCACTGGAGTCTTTTCCCATGGCCCCCGCCAGTCAAGACCTGAGGAGTGGAGGGGGTTAAGAGGCTACCTGAGGAGAGGTCAGGCCACACCGGAGGTTACCCACCGCGCAGCTATTCCTTCTTCCTTTAAGACACCTCTAAAAATAATTCACTTTCCCTAATATGCCCACCTTGCCTTCCCACCCCACACACACACACACACACACACACAAGCTTTCACACATGCTGATGTTTTCCTTATTTGGGGAGAGTTAAAAAGCCTTCGCGGCTAATTTGGAAGCATGACAGATAATGTTTCAGCGTTTGTGTTTATTTGTGTATGTGTGTGAGTGTGTATCAGCGTGGAGCGGTCGGGTTAGTGACTTCTAGGTCCCGTGTCCTCAACGTGGGCAGCTGCCAACCATAACCTTCTCCTCAGACATGTTCATGCAGTGAGATCAGCGCTGAGAGGGGTTGACGTGTTAACAATCGGTGACAGCTTGAAAGCAAAAACAGAGAGAACCAGAACAGGTTACATGGCTTGTTTGATACCGCTTCATGTTTAGAAGCCAGCAATGAATTCTTGGCCGTCAAGTCTAATGAGAAGAAGATGACCCTGAAGGCCTCATTGTCTGGAAACCCAATCAACATAACTGACATGGGCAGGCTTTGTTTGTCTGAGAAGAGAGAGGCTGCTCCTCCTGCTGAGCTGCAGGGCGGTGTTACGACCCTCCTTTAATTATGGGGTTATCTGTGTCAATCACCGTCAAGGCACACTCAACACCATGAGACACCTGGCTTCATTCCATTTCTGCACAATATACTGTCCGTCACACATCCAGCATGACCGGATGTCAGCGATGAGCACAAATGACTTTTTTGGGGGGTTGCTTTGAGTGATTTAACATTAGCACTTCAGAAAATGATGGCTTAATGGTTCCATTTATTATGTCTGCGTGAAATAGCCTTTTCACAGACATAAAAGCTTCATTATGAAGCTTGTAGCCTCATATTTCTATTCAAAATCTCTGCATACGTTGTAGCACATGCAAAATAATTCCAGTACATGTGTGAAGACTAATTGCTGCTATTAATGCTGTGTCATTCAAACCTGTCTATTAAAAGAATGTGATTCATCTGCATTTCTATCATTACAATTGAAAGGTTTTTTCGGTCCATTGTAGGCTCACAGAGCTTCAAGCAATTATGATATAAAAACAGCAATTATCCTTTAGTTGGGAATATTTACACATCTGCAGCGCTGCGTTTTATTGCTTTAAAGTTGCCGACATGTCTGTGAAGTATCCAAACCATTACTGGGGGAAATTACAGAGAAAGTCCATTAACCCTTAACGCAGTCATCACTTTAAAGAAAGGCCTGTGTGTGTTTACTTAAACTAGCTATTTACTGTAATCACAAGTCTTGTCTCCATACAGATAGTTGGAGCATAAAATACAAATAAATCTGCATATCTCACAAATATATATTCTGTCTGTGCATGACATGAAAGATGGTGAAGGTATCAACACTCAAGCCCACACTTGTCTCATCCACCTCCATAATTATTTCCCCTGCCTCTTACAGAGTGGCAGCAGGTGGGACCAGAGGACAGCTGGAGAGGTGATTGGTTGGCCATCGTGATTGATGAGTGCACAAGTGTTTTAAGTGCAGACAAGTGGCTAAGCCTTTTACGACATCCAGGAAGACAGAAAGGAGCGAAGGAGGGAGAAGAAGTCTTGAACAGTATCAACCAGGTCACAAGACAGGGGGGAAGTGCATCGTCGCCCTGAATGCTTAATATGTTACATAGAAAATGTCATAACTTTGCAATGAAGGGTTGGGCCAGAGTATCAGGTCAAGGGTGTACTGAAAGGTCAGATAAATAACAGAGTTTATGGAAGGCTTCGCTTTGCACAACACAGAGAGTTGCACAAAGAGTGAAACTAACTTACAGTATCAAGATAGAGTGGAACACAAGGTGCTTGCAGTAGATAATATATGTGCAAAGTATTAAATTCTTAGTTTAAAACTCCATCACAATGTCTACAGAGCATTAACAGACAGGCATCTTATTGTTACACATACACATAAGAAGTAAGATTTAATGTTGTTAACGTCAAGATGTAAAAAAAAAACAACAACACATTTCTGAATGAAAAATGTCCAATTTCAGAAACATGACAGATTGCACTGACACTTTGTGTTGAGAAATCACATTTGGTGTCGTGAAACCTTCCTGTGGGTAGGGTTTCTTTTTATCTAGAAAGAGGAAGTAATTCAT
This sequence comes from Nibea albiflora, assembly GCA_014281875.1. NCBI lineage: Eukaryota > Metazoa > Chordata > Actinopteri > Sciaenidae > Nibea > Nibea albiflora. Next base: position 21,256,191 of record CM024793.1, on the reverse strand, counting down.
GGAAGTATTATGTAAGCCAAATCTTTTGCCACAGTGCTATTTTCCCTTGTGGTCTCTAAAGTGTCAGCGTGCTGCGCAAGAAGAAAAGCTGACAAAAAGTCCTCATATGCAGGGCTGCATGTGGTGACTGTCTCTGACGTATCAAAACTTGGACGTCGCTGCTTTACAGTAGGAACCTGCTGCCCTCTCTCCCCCCTTCGAGGGCGGGGAGGGAGGAGAAACTGAGACTTCCAGAGATTGGACTGAGCAGCTGGCCTCAAAGTGAGCGGTGCAACTAATAATCTGTCCTTCTGACAGATGAGGTTAGATGGCCGTCATTTGAGCCCTGCTGATCATGCAGGCAGGGATATCTGCAGGCCCAGGAGAGAGATGCGCTCACTGGTGGCATTTCGCAGGCCTGCGGTCACTGCCGCACTCATTGCTTTGGACCTCTCCACTTTCACACACCTCTCCAATGCCCCTGACTGAGCATGAACTCATACGCTCCTCTTTTCACCTCATGGACCCTTCAGGACACTCTAAAACCATTTATTAGTGCCGAGTGCCTGCGATATGAGGCAGCTACTCCCATAGCTAGTTCTTAAACTAGTATTTGCTGCTTGTAGTCTTACTAACTGCAGTTTAGCAGTATTATTAATGATTCATGCACAGAGCACTACTATGGGACTAAATAGTGTGATTCATTTGTACACCCCCAAACACACACAGCACAGAAACTACTTTGCATACAGCGAACTAGTCTATCCACTATTTTAATGAAGACCTTTAAGTGTTTTGCCTTGTTGTGGCACCAATTTTGCATATAGTCTCCAAACGTGTCAGAAGAATTAAAGGAATTTGCCCGGGGCATCCCAAAAGCAAGTATGGACACTCCTGTGTGCTCATTTACATTCCAGTCATGCCCTTCATACTGTTTCATGAAACATTCCAGCTAACTATTTTTTAATGTACTAAATATGTGTCAGTACTTTATGAACAGGATTCATTTATGCAGCTTACATTTTGTGTACTTGTCTCCTCATAACATGGCCTATGCACATAAAAAAAAAAATGCTTATAGTGCGTGCAAAAGATCGGAGGCTGGAAAAAATGATGAACCTTTACTACAGAACACATGCAGCTGATAAAAAGTCCATTAAATCAAGTTAAAAACAAAGTAAATACAAATGCATTCCTTATTTATACAATTTTCTTCAGTTTGATTGCTAGACATTGTCACATTACATATTTATGAAATGTAATATATGACCATTGCGATTGTTTTACAGCTTAGCACGACATTTCGAAGGAAAGCAAAACTTTACTTAGGCATGGGAGGGAGGGAGGGGAAAGCGTGCTATTCACACAAAAGCATGCGCGGGAAAAGGAGGGCGAATAGGGGAGAAGCAGAGAGGAGAGGAGGAGGGGGAGGAGGAGGAGGAGAAGGAGGCGGGGGGAGTAAATGGAAGTCTTTTTATCTCTAGTTTCCCACATCCTGTGAACGGCTGCAAACGCGGCCACCCAATTTGAAAGAATGAGAGGAATGCGCCCATTCTCCCCAGCGCGCTTTGATGCGCAGCCAGTTGAGAGGCATTGTCAGGCAACTCAAATAAAGACCATAGTCCCGGACTTCACTTCAGCCCATAAACCACTGTGGTTAACGTGAGAATAATCAGGTAAATGACGGGGGTTAGAATACATGGAATGCGACTGATGAACTGCTCCCAGGTCGTGTAGGTCTGTGTGTGTCTGTGTGCTGTGCAAGTCTTTATGAATCCATGTGGACGCCTTAGGGCAGCCAACAGCAACAGGAGGGAACAGAACAAACGCGGGGCTGTGGCGAAACTTCATCGTCGTATAAAATACATCCAGTTTCAGTAACTCGATCCACCCCTCGTGTTTTTTTAAGCCTATATTAAAATAGTCTATTCATATCTTATATTCTCCAAATCTGTTTCCCGCGAGGGAAGGAGACGGTGGTGGTGGGGGGGGGGACTTGGCTTTGAATTTGCATCTCTCTCCAACTTGAATTCATAATTACTACTTTGGTCCTCCCTCTCTTCCTCCATTCCTACCCCCCCTTTTTAGCGCGTTTTTATTCCCGCCACGTCTGTGTCTGGCCCAGCCGGTTGGCTTTATTTTTATTTGGTTGACTGACGTGGGTTTAAAAAGTCGCCTCCTATTGGCGCAGAGGGCGGAACGGGGCGGGGCCACGGCGGACGTCAGCGCGCATTGCGACGCCCCCCTTACTACCGCCTTATAAGCGTCCTCCCCCTCTGCCCGCTGTTTCTAAGCGAGCCGGTGTCAGACGGAGGCTTCAGTCGCTGCACCGCCTTATCTGTGTATATATGTGAATTTTACTCAGCTGTTTACAAAACATTGCGGGGGATTCAGCCGCGGTTTATCCTCCTGGACGAAGCTTCGGGGCACATTCTCCTGGATACACGAGCCTTTATTTTTCTCTTCTGTCTGGATAAGAGGATCCCTACCGCATTTTTTGTTGTTGTTGTTGTTGTTGCAACAACGTGGACTTAAAACCTCGACACGGGAGACGGAGAGAGTCGGAATAAAATTACTGCTTTTAAAAAAAACACCAAACAAAACGAAGACACGCACGTCGTCGTCCTGTGGTGGATATCCTCAGAGGGATGCTGCTGTCCAAGCTCAATTCTCTGGCCCACATCTCCACCGTAGACATGCCGGCGAAAATCCAGCTCCAAGTTCATCAAGGTTAGACGCCCTTTTTCCACTCTGTCGTCATGGAGGACGGAGCTGCAGCAATGGCTGGCAGCCCGCCTCGCTCCACGCATGCCGCTCGCTCGCTTTCAAGGACGGCGCTTGGTCTTAAACCGCATTATTAACGCGTTTACGACGCAGTGGCCGTTTTTATTATGTCTACAGGGAGCTGTGTTTGTCTCTTCTCTGGTGTTTACCGGCTGTGTTTATGTCCGTTGCAGTGAAGGAGAGGGAGCCTTTCGAGAAGCTTTACCAGGTCGGCCCGGTGCTGGGCAGTGGCGGCTTCGGCACCGTCTACTCCGGTACGAGGACAGCCGACGGAGCTCCGGTTAGTACACTCGTGTACTCGTTTTTAGCTGGTTTAAAATGCATCGTACAATTTCGACGTGTTGGCTTGTTACGTGTCGTTTGACGCGGTCTCTGCTTCGCCTCCTCCCCAGGTTGCTGTCAAACATGTGGCTAAGGACAGAATCTCCGAGTGGGGAGAGCTGGTAAGAAACGATTCATGCACGATCAATTAACGTGATAGCATTTAATAGAGGGCATTATATGTTGTATTGTTTTGTGCATGTGATGTGTCCTAATGTTTGCCGTGACCTCTTCAGCCTAACGGCTCCAGGGTGCCCATGGAGATCGTGCTGCTGAAGAAAGTCGGGACGGGCTTCCGCGGCGTTATCAAAATGCTGGACTGGTTCGAGCGTCCGGACAGCTTCATCATCGTGATGGAGAGACCCGAGAACGTCAAGGACCTGTTTGACTTCATCACGGAGAAAAGGTGCCTTACCGGAGGAGCTGGCGCGGAGCTTTTTCCGCCAGGTGCTGGAGGCTGTGCGGCACTGCCACAACTGCGGCGTGGTGCACCGGGACATCAAGGACGAGAACATCCTCATCGACCTCCGCACCGGAGAGATGAAGCTCATCGACTTCGGGTCCGGAGCTCTGCTCAAAGACACCATATACACAGACTTCGACGGTGAGTTATAATGTTTGTATTTATTATCGTCTTTAATGTTGGGTACTGTAGGGGGCGTCTAGGACAGCAGTAGTCTTATGATTTGTGGCCGCAGACCCCAGCAGGAATTCCTAGGTTGTGTCATCTCTGACAACCCCCTATACACACACACACACACACACGCACAGCAGCCTGTTAATACCGCCTGAGCAGCATCGCCCTTGCTTTGGCGCCCCCTAATGGCGGGACGTGGTAATTTTACAACTCAAAGTTTGTAAACAAAGTCACGTGTCTGCTCCCCCTCCCACACACACACTCCTCTTTCTCACACACACACCCTGTCACGCTCCCTGGCACCTGAGCCCAGATAATTCTTTCAGAAACAGGCTCAGCCGATAAGTCTGCGCTCCGTCTGCTAATCATTCACCCTGCGATGCTTTCGTTTTCACAAATCTAATAAATGGTTATCACTTAGGAGAGATTTGATGTTTCCGAGGTCAACGTTTTTAAAGGTTTGTTTTCTTCTTGTTTTATTAACAGGCACGAGAGTGTACAGTCCACCAGAGTGGATCAATATCATCGCTATCACGGTCGCTCTGCCACGATCTGGTCCCTGGGTGTCTTGTTGTATGACATGGTGTGCGGGGACATCCCATTTGAACATGACGAGGAGATCACACGAGGGCAGGTCCTCTTCCGGAGGAGAATCTCCACAGGTAAATTCATGCTGCGTTCTGCACTCTTAGCTTTTTTAGGCTGAGTTTGTGTCATATTTCATACTCAGTCTAGCGCTCCATACTCATCGCTTGTCCTCCTCCTCTCCCAGAATGCCAGCAGCTGATCAAGTGGTGCCTGTCCCTGCGGCCGGCTGACCGTCCATCCTTCGAGGACATCATCAACCACTCGTGGATGCAGAACACGTCCTCCTCAGTGGTCCCATCCACAGTGCAGACAGAGAAGTCGACCACAGAGATCAGACTGCACAGCATCGCTCACGAGCCCACATCCTTCATCCCCACTCCCGTGGGCGTGGCTCGGTGATGGAGGTTCTCTCTGAACCGAACTGGACTGCACTGACACAAGAGACTTTTACAAAAAAAAAGACTTATGTAACAGACTTGAAGCAGAAGAGAGGAGGGGGCCACTGGCCGACGGTTCCAGGTGTAAAGGGACTACACGCTCTCTGCCCTCACCACCCCAACTACTTGATTTTCCCAGCCGTCAACACGAGTCAGATCTCACGACACCATCCTTTGGTTGGACTCTGACCCAGGTAGCGGGTGTTTATCAGTCTGTAGGATGGCGTGCTCTGTAGGCACGGGCACCCGCGTTGAGCAAATACAGTACACACACCAGCTGTTCTGCTGAATGGCAAGCAGACAGCCCGAGTTATGTAACCTCTCGCGGCACTGTACTCTGCTCTCCCTCTGCTCTCGCTGACGCAGCAGAGATGGAGGAGCGGAGGCGTTGGCGAAGAGGATCATGCTTTTTTTTTTTTTTTAAAAAGTGCCTTCTGTTAGATTGTTGGGGGACCCTGAAAATACTTGAATTTGTGAAAGCGAAGAGGTCTCAACGACCTTTTCGCTTTTTACCCTGTACAAGGCTTTATATTGTTTATTGCTGTTTTTTCCTCTTCCTCTCATGGGCCTAGATCAGTAAAGCCCATGTCATTTCCAACCACTACTATCACTACTCCAATGTCATTAGCAACCAGGCAACCTCATAGCTCCGGGCAGCAACCTGTGCAAACAAACCATAATCCAAGAAAACAAACACACACTGGACTTACCTCACTCTGTCTTTACTACAGCATCCACCTCTACTCTACTCTACAACCTCTGCCTCCTCCTCTTCTCCTCGTGTTGTGCAAACACAAAGGCTTACCACTCATCCACACCCACCCGAATGCACACCACAATGCAAACGTAACCATACCGAGATACAACATCCTCTGCTCTTTACTCTTTTTTTTTTTTTTCTTTTTTTTGTAAACAGTGCCTCATACAGGTCTTAAAATTCAGCGGAGACAAGAATTGTAAATAATAATGATATTTATTATTGCTGTGACTTCTTTCTCACACTCAAACGCAGAATTTATTTATTTATTTATAAGAGAATTTCAGCTGTACGTGTGTATTTCATTCCACAGTCACTGAAGGGGCCCACAGATTATTTAAAAGACAAAGACGAGATGATTTCTCTCTCTCTCTTTCTCTCTTTTTTTTTGACCATATTTATGGCGTGAAATTTGAAAAGAGCAGATGTGTGTGTGTATGTTTGTGTATGTTATGTAAATACCGTGTACATAGTCCTGAAAGCACTTCCATCTTAATGTATCTAAACATTGAACGTCTACTGATGGTAACTGTTGTGTTACGCTGTTGTCTGCTGTGAGAGCAAGTGGATTCTGAATGTCGGACGTCTGTGTGTGTGCGAATGTATTTGTGTGTGAGTGAGAGAGAGATTGTGTGTGTGTGTGTGAGAATGAGAAAACTCTTCTGGTTTCATGATTGCAGCTTGGATTGTTTTTTCATCCATCAAATTAGAATTGTAAATTATGTTAGAAACTATTTTTATACGATTTCAATAAATATTTCTTTTTTAACTATGACCCTCGACTCCTTGGCATGTTTTAAATGTGCTGCCGGTGCCGCAACGCGCTTCAGGTCGAACCCAGATGTCTCACGTGCATCAATAAACAAACCGGTTTTCTAGAAGGCAATTCATTTAGGATAGAACGTATTTATAAAGACAGACTGGCACATACAACTATAGCATAAATAGACTTTACTAGGTCAGAAGGTGCAGGTTTCCTGTTTGACATCTTTGTAGAGAGCAGTGGGTACAGAGAAGAGATGAAGAGATACAAGAAGACATCAGCCTGTCTTCTCCTATCTCTTCATCTCTTCTCTGTATCCGGAGGCTGCTTACTTACAGAGGAGAAAACAACTTCAGATCATTCCCAGCACTGACTTTCTGCTCCAAACTGAGATATTTAGCAATGACAAATTAGGGCCATTGATTTAGACGTGAATAACGACAAGAAAATACAGAGCTGCTCAGTTTGTTTACTAGCTAACTACTGTTTCATGCCGGGCAGCTCGGCGTTTTTAGAGTCTGTCACTGAAATGCTGAGCGGTGAGGGCGAATTTACACAGTTAAGTTGCGTGAAACTAAAATAATGAGCTGTAGCTACAGTGCAGTAGCTTTTCCATCACCATGCTTACGTCTGTAGACCTTCTTTCTTTGGCTTGTTAAAAACACTGCTAAGAGTTTGTATTCTCAGTATGCCTCTGCAGTATTTACAATGTGTCCTGCATTCGTCGTATCATGTATTAACCGTTCTTCATCAGACGTGGAAGGTAACTACATCACTCGAGTTTCTACTTCTTCTACGCCGTGCGTTCTAGATCTATCTGACGCACAGTGTAGGAACTTTTATTTCAGTAAAAGACATGAGCACCTCTTCCAGCACTGCTCCTCAGTATCAGCACACAGTAATCACTCTCAATTCACAGATGGAATGTGGGCCACTGTTTGTCTTCATGGGTTTAATCCCCCTAACAAGCTGCAGATGCTCTTGTGGGTTAATCTCCTGTAGACACTGATAGTGACCAGCAGGCAGGCGCCTATCATGGATCTGCTCTCTTGGACAGATAAGAGTTGTAGGTTTTAATCAGTTGTGATGGCCACGTGGGACTCCCGGCCTCCGCCGCTAATCTTACCTCCAGACGGCACTGCTTGGACCCCACCTACCGCAGAACCAAGATTTACACAATAGCAAATTACACGGAGGGTGAAAACACTGCTGCTCCCATCAGCCCTGGTTAGTGTCTGTTTGGTGGACACAGTGTGTGTTTATCAGCTGTAATGTGAATGGATGGATGAGGACTGAAATCAACCGATGAAGCCATAACGCTCCCACTGCATCATCTCTTTGTCTACTCATCTTTTAGCATCTTTCAGCTCATTATTTTAGTTGCACACCTTTGGTTCACCCTCACTGCTCTGATGTTCTCATTTTCAGATGCAGCGGGCAGCTGTTTTCACTGACTCAATAATCAGCCCCGCATCAAACAGCAGACAGTTAGCTGGTAAACATAGTGGAACATTTAGCAGCTAAAGAGCCAGATATTTCCCTCGCGAGTTGGTCCAAAAAAAAGACAAAAACTGAGCCAGAACCATGAGAAGAGTGAATATTGGCACAGATAAGACCTCAGATAAAAGCTAATGTTGCTCAGCACCTGCTGGAAGTCTAAATATGTAACTGCTTGCCAAAAACTTCATATCAGTTTAGAAGGTGATATCTTGTGTTGACAGCAGCTGGTAATTTGCTGCAGGTTTTGCTGCAGGACCAGTGTGTAGGATTTAGTGCTATCTAGCTGTGTAGCTGCTGATTACAACTCCCTCACCTCATCACACCCTTTCTAGCGGGAAGGATGAACTATGGTGATCACGAAACATGCTAGAAATGCAAAAGTTTCTCTGTTTTCAAAGCAATTGTAGAAACAGGGTGGTTCAACAGGTGTACTCTGCGGAAGAAGAAAAAAATATGACGATCTTTCAGCCCCTTCAGAACGCCAAACATAAAGTTTTGTCCTTCGTGTGCTTTAATATTCACAACACGGCAGAAAAAGAAAAATGAGTGACAGATTTGTTAAAAGTTTATTATTATACATTTTTTTAACACTATAAAAAGATACTTTGATATTATTAGGGTACATGTGTACTATTTATTTAATTATTACGTAATCACCAAGCAGCAACTGTGACTGTGATGTGAAGTCTATGCAGAAGAGCCAAAAATTGCAGTCCATCAAATGTCCACTACAGAATGAGTCAGTCTCCATAAGTCCCCATGTTAAAATGTCAAACTTCACAGCAGAAATAAACATGTTTACAGCCTGGTACAAAAAACAGTTTTGGTCTCTATAGCTAATTTCTCCATTCACGACGACTGTACTGAGGGTGAATTTATATAAAACTCACCTGTTCAAATGATATTAAGGCTTAAAGTTATGAAGAATTAACAACATGGACGCTTTGATTGACAGAGCCACCACACAAAATGGCTCTTTAGAAATCTATGAGAGACATCACGCATATGCCAGCCATTCTTATTGTTAGTGTATTATTATTAAAGTATTATTACGTTACGTTAAAACATTACATTACATTATACTGAGCTGTTTCTTTTCTTTCGTACCCACACATCCATGTTTCATGTTTCACAACAAAAAGTTCTGTACATGCAACTCGATGTATGCATTTTTTTTTTTTTAGATAATAACAGCCATATGTCATCAAAGGAAACCAGCCCTAAAAATAAAATGTCTTCTCGACATGAATTCTAAGCGTAGTGTCAGCCTTTCTTCTGCAGGTACTCATACAATTTCCCTGTAAGAGATTACAGTGTGCTGGAGACCACAGGCAGTTTCCGCGAATGACACCGCCATTCATTTCCCCTCTCATTCTAAGAACCACATGCCACATCAAACCCTGCACGTTGCCTCGTGTTGTCATGAGCGTCCCGAAATGCAGATAAAACGTTCTGCTGCCCTTTATTCAGCTGATACAAAATGGATCATAGTTCGTCATGAAACGGGAACTAAAAATAAAATCTATATTTGTCTTGTCTGCAGCGATGGCTTTGAAGGCCTACCTTACAGACAGTAATCACCTGACCCTGCAGCTCCCCTTGGCATTTTCAGAGCTCTAGAGTGAGTTACAGCTCATTGTTTAGCCCTCTGGCTTCAAATTTACTGTTTTGGTTCACTCTCACTGCTCTCATAGCGTCATTTTTGCCTGCGGCATGCAAATAATCTGAGCGATAATATGCAAATAACAAATTGTGCACACGCAGGCTCAGCTCCAAACTACAGGCAGGCAAAGTTGGCAAATAGCTGGTGAAGAAGGCGGAGCGTTTAGCAGCTGAAACCATCAGATAGCATGAAACAGAAATAATGGTGGTGCTTCGTGCTTGCTGCTTTTCGCAACTTACACTGCTCACCCCTGTTTCTAGTCTTTAGGCTAAACTAACTGGCATTTTTTTTGAGTGGAATGTATTTCCAACTCTCTGTTTAAAGGAAGCCTATTTTCCGAAATGTCAAACTGTTCCTTTAAATTTTAAATCCAGCTCGTATGTGGACACAATAGTCATCTGTTGCGTCCTCTTGTTCCTACTGCCATTGTTTGTTGACCACAATTTTCCCTGCCCACGTGGAAGGACTAATCATGCAAACTGTCTTCAGAGTCAAACACAGGCTTGGGTATTTGCATGGACTGTCAGTGAGTTTATTTGACTGCCTTAGTTCAACACTGAGTCATCACAAAAAGAGGACACGGTGAAATAGCTACCAGAGACATTTTGGAACAACACAGTCTATGTTTAACTTTAAGAAGAAAAGACACACTGATAACTCATTGTGTCTCCTTAAAGAGACCTGCTGTGTGACAATGAGTCAGTGAGTGTGTCATTTGTTTTGGTCACATTAGAGATGTTGTGCTGTTCTTTTCATCTGTGCTCCACTCACCCTCAGCACACTCTATTGACCTTTATTGAGTTCTCACCGCCTCACCAATGAGTGCTGATTGGCTCATCTTTCTCTTTTTCCCGTAAGTGGTGTACCGCACCTTCTTCTTCTGAAAAGGACAGAGAGAGCCCAGCTGTTGCATCACAGCCCTCCTCCCTTCACCTCCCCCTCCGTTCCAACTGATAGACACCGTGCCAGAGCTGTTGAGTAACAGTGTCAGGAACTTCCTTCGGTAGAAGAAGAGCACACACACATTTTTTATTAGACGATAGTGGGTTTTTCAGTGGCCTAAACATATTCCCTGAAGGGAAAGATAATGAGGTACAATCACAGTGCAGATTTTAGGTACCTGTACTTGCATGCTGCATTTTATTCTATGCAGATATAAAATACATGGTCATTCATGGTTCCTCGGACTCCTCAGAGTCTATGCAACATCTATGAGCCCCAATACCAGATGCTAATTATGTAATGGATGTGCTCAGTGCAAAGGTTATTATTTTAGATGGACAAAAATGTAATTACAAGCTAAATATCCTACACCCTCTCTTCAATATGTAAGCACTGAGGAGGTCGACCAGCTCATTCAGGGTAGTTTCCACTTTGATTTACTTCTTTATCTCTCCTTAAATACTGACTAAGCTATTATTTTTAAATTGTCCTCTTGGAATGTAAACGTGTCCTTCATTCTGTTTTTCCAGTTTGCGCTTGTTGGTTTTGAGACGCACAGACATGTTTTATTTTCAGGACTTTCTCAGGTTGCCCTCTCTGGGGACTCTATGTCCTTCAGGTTGGTTGGTCAGAGAGCTCTGATTCGTCCTAGTTACTATAAATGTGAGTCAGGTGACTGTCAGGTAATTACCCTGTGAAATGTCTGTTTGCTGAAACTTAAAGGTTAAAATAAATGATTGCATTTTGGAGCTTCCCCCCTTCCTCATGCCTTCGAAGATTAAACGACCCAGCACTTTATGAAATAGTTGGAGGCACTAAAGGTGCAGCTCAACCATTAATAAACCCACGGTTTGGCATTCTTCGTAAATGTTACTCTTCCTTTTGATATATATTTTTTTAGTATATTCCAGTTTGAATGCGATAATTTAATATGTTTCAATTCTTCTAAAAGCTCTAAAAAACCCATCTCTCTAATCCCTGTTTCAATTTTAGTGTTGAGTTACTTCAGAGAGATTAAACCAGTCTGAATTGAAGCCACGAGGAGAGACATCCTGACTTTTAGTCCTTGACTTGTGAGTTAAGCTCCAAAATGTCCTGAATCACACACTTCCCATAATGCTACTCAGTAGCGTCTTTCACTGGCTGGTAAATGCCCACATCTTTCAAACGCCACCAGTAAAGTGGTACTGATCTTTTTTGTAGAGATTGGTGAACTGCCCCTTTAACATCACAAGCACACATTTTAACCCCGACCTGCCTCAGTAAAGTGAGGGGCAGTAAAATGTCTTCATCCCGGAGAGTCTTGATGAGGTCACTTTAACCTCACAAAGGCAGAAGTACAGGAATACACACACAGACATTAAGTGAGTAATGGATGGTGGGCAGTCAGTGTCCGAGTCAATTGTTCCAGCAGAAGTGAGGGTGCGATGCTCCCGTAAAAAAAAGTCGACATGAACTGACTCCTCACAAAGTGTTCCAGATGTCATCACTTGGCTCTGCTCTTGCTCACTGCCTGTGTATGTGTGTATGTGTGTGGGGGGGGGGTTGAGGGTGGAGGTGGGGGATTTCGGGCACCAGACTGTCGGGCCCTCCTGACTGCTTTGCTCGGTCAAATTTAGCCTCTAAGGAGTTTTTGTCTGTTGCCAGGCTGAAAAAAAAAACATCTTTCCCCTGATCAGGAGCTCACAGTTTCCATCTGTTCACAGCAGAATGAGTCACATGGTGATGAGGTGGTTAAAGGTGGGTAAAACTATGACCACCAGCTGCTTTTTGCATCGCTGTCTGAATTTATGACAGCGGAATTGGTTACCCTTAGATTCTCTCTTGTGTATTGTGTGTTTTAATTGCTAGTATGGATGTCAGGACGTAGGGGCCTTTTCAGATTGCATAAATATTCCAATTATTTATACAAAAATCTGTGGCTATGGCTGCCGCCATGTTGGTAGTCCTGCTTCTTCAGCCTTGTGGCTAATCTAAAATACATGACGCGAAGACGTGGATCATCTGTGGAACTAAAGTGGGCTGAATGATGCATTGGTGTCCAAACAAGCCGCCTGTAATGATACATACAGTACCTCAAGGTTAATTCTGCATAAGCTTTGGACATTTTAACATGGGGACTTATGGAGACTGCACGTTCTGCCGGAGAAATTTTGCATTGGCTTAATTCCCCAGCCGTGGAGGTTAGCCCCACCCATCTGCTCCTTCAAGCAGGATAAAACAAATACCCACAAAAATAAAATCACATTGACAGCCAGTAAAGTAAGAATCTGAATGGATGGACCAACTGATGCTCACATGATTTACAATGCTGTGGACATGTAGTCTACCCTGTTACATTTTATTACATGTTTTTGTAATTAATATTGCATCATCCCTAAGGTCTTCATTTGTTATTCGTTTGATGTTAACTATGTAGATCACAGATGTTAGGATGGCCTGATCTATCCTGAGCAGTCCAGCTTGGGCACAGAGCAGTAAAGTACTCTCAGAGCGATCTCAGTGATGATGATTGTATTTTCTGTTTGGTTACATCTGTAGATTCATTGCAAATAGGAAACAGCCGAGTGTGAAATGAATGAAAGCAAACACAGCAGCAGAGTGTTTGTTCATCAACCGATGTTCCCATGGCGGCGTTATTTATTGCCTCATTAAGTAAGAATGTTTCTCACTGTCTTGTGCACAAATTCCTCCTGTACAGTTTAATCGGCATGACAGGACAGCCGGCAGTCATTCGCTTTCCCAACTTGTAGTCACATGAAGGCAGTTCTGTTGTTGACTTTGTTTTCAACATTTTTATGAATGACTCAGACTTTCATAATAAGAGAGGGAAGGAGTGTGAGGGCGGACAGCTCTCCGCCCCACCTCAAGCAGCGCTCTCTCAACAGCTACGCCGGATCCCACGGGTTGTGGCTGTCCCTGGCTGTCACACCTCCATAACCGACAAGCCCGGACAGGGAGGAGGTCTGAGGCCGACGGTGCTGGCAAATTGAGCAAGTGCTGTTGTTGCAACCTTTTTTTTTCCCCACCCACAATTATCCGTTAAGAAGACGGGATTCCTGATAGAGATCATGGGAACCAGAGGGGAGGCAACATTTTGAAATAAAAATGCACGTGCATTCACGTGGCAGATCAGACAATTTGTCGAGTCACTTTTATTGTTCATCAGCAGATGATAGCTTATGCTCATTAATCAAATTGCTACAAGGTATTGCTACAATGAAACATGACGGGGCAAGAAATATGTGTCGTCAGAAGCTCAGATGAGCTGCAAACAAGCTAATAGTTTAGCCAGATTACTGCCAAAACTACTTCATTTGGTTATACACTGAGTGCACCTGAAGTGTCAATGTTGATACATCATTGCACAGCAAAACCATGTGCATCCAAGTGCAGCGAGCCGTGGAAGAACCAGGAAGATAAACAGTTTGCCTAAATAGTTTTTCCCGCTTTCTTTTGTTTTCCTTTCCAAATGAGTTTGATCAATATCATCATGGCATAGCTGAAGAAAAGGATAATTCTCTGTCAGTTCATAACTACAAGCAACGCCTATCATGAATTATCGGACTCATTGTTAATTAAAAATATGAATTGCAGCAGCTTTGACAGGGAGTTCTCCACCAGGCCAGACTAGACATGAGCTAAACTTTCCTCCTCTGTCCACCAGAAGACATTAGGGAGCTTTTCTCCAACACACTCTTTTCTTTCATTTGCCTTTGTTAAAACATTTCTGAGTATTTTTCCCAGGGCCTGGCTGGGAAGTGTGGGAGTCCAGGAACTCACTGTGGTGGCTCAGTGGCCCTGTGTTTGTCTCTAGGATGCCTGTTGGGTTTCCAAGGCAGTGGGAGTAAGTTGTCTGAGCCAGTGGTGACCCTGACTTCTCTTTGGCTAATTCCCTGAGCAGCTGATAGGCTGTTGGGAAGGGGAGGCAGCAGATTCTTGAATTTAAAAGGTTATGGGAAGGGGAGGTTGAGGAAGCTCGGAAGAATGGATCGTGACCGAATCGCCAAAAAAGGGTCCTGCTCTGCTTTCATGACGCTATGTGTGTTTGAGTTTATGTCATGGCCTGTACTCATTCTTGCACCTATGAAAGTCCAATCACTGCACGCCGTCACCATAAAGAAATAGTTTACATTTTATGAAACATGCTTATCAAATCAAGTCTGTCAAGTCAGATTTGATTTACACATTCCAAAACCACAATTCATAAAGTTTCTTTAAGGGGCTCCACAGTTTGTACGGCATACAACACAGTAAGGGTCTAAGCCAGGGGTGTCCAAACTGTTCCACAAAGGGCCGGTGTGGCTGCAGGTTTTTGTTCCAACCAAACAAGAGCACACAGTTTGACCAATCAACTCTCTGAAGACTGAGATCAGTTGATTAAATGAGTCAAGTCTGGTGTGCTGCTGCTTGGTTGGAAGGAAAACCTGCAGCCACAGCGGCCCTTTGTGGAACAGTTTGGACACGCCTGGTCTAAGCAAAGAGCGCCACTCTAATGACTGCACAATAAATATGAAGCTGGATGCAATAAGCTTAGCTTAGCATAAAGACTGAAAGCAAATAAAACACCTGCTAGCAACTCTGAATGTGCTAATTAATAACGTGTCCGTTCATCTATACCCGAAGAGAAGTCTTGTCGTCACTGTGAAGTTGCCAGATAACCAGCAGGTTGTAGCACATAAATCCCTTTAAAGCCACTGCTTGTGGTGGTTCTCACTTATACAATTAGTATACGTGAGATTTTTGAACTCTGGATGTTGAGTTTTAGTCTTATGCTAATCACTTACTCGTTCTATGTTCATATTTAGCTTACAGACATGAGAGTGGCATCAGTCTCCTCATGTAACCCTCTGCAAGAAAGTGCATGAATTTTTTATTTCTCAAAATGACAAGCTATTCTTAAAGCTATTAATGAAGTGGTATAGTTCAGTAGCTAGTATCGCTTGCTGCGTAAATAATCGAGACCGAAACTCCTCTTTTAAACTTCACTGTCTTTCAGCAGCATTGTCATGTGTTATTTGTATCAATAGAAGTGAAAGGTCACTGTTGGTATTTGGTTCCTGACTTGCAGAATGAGGCTGAGGGAGTGGCAACAGCCTAAAGGCTAATCAAGCAGGCTTTTCGACCAGGTCGACCAGGTTTGAACGCTTCACTCAGCTGTGAGAATAACTGAGTTTCACCCTGAACAGTAATTATCTCAGAGGGTCATTGAACCAAGTGCTTGATGAACATACAGGAAACATACTGTGTTAGCTGAAAGGAGAAAGGGGGAGAGTAAAGGAGAGTACACAAAGTGTGTTTGCTGAATGTTCCTCTTGGTTCTGGGTGATTAATAATTCTCCAAACAGAGGATTTTCCCAAGGATAGAGAAAAAAAAACTTTATGACTTTGTTTGTAGGGAAGCTGTCTCCAGATGGTACTGAGTAGAGAAATATGATTTAGCAGCAACATTTAGAGGGGGTAATGGCTCCCAGAACTCCCCCTATAACTCTCCATCTCTGTTGAGAACCTGTGCAAGTTTTCCAAGAGATGCCGCGGGGAGTGCCGCATTCCTATTGGCTGATTCACGGGCTTACACACTGCGCGGGGCTGCTTGCCACGTCCTTTAAGGGAAAAGGTCAGCGTGCTCTCACTCTCTGTGAGCGAGTGAGAAAACGGACACAGCAGCACCAGATATGGACCTAAAAATACAACCAGAGACACAGAGTCGTGCACCCATCAACGGTCACACGGTGGTGTAAACACACGCATGTCACCGATGATCTGTGAATCATGCTGGGTCCTGTATGTTTCTACACATTGTGCTTTTTGCATTGTGTACTACTTTTCCTTCCCTTTAGCTAGAACATATTTTACCAACTTTTATGACATTGTGAAAGAGAACACACATTGAGAACACAGCGTATTATTGCCTTCAGTTACAATAATTCCCTTTTTTGAATATCCCTGTTTGCCAAATAAGACACTAGTATGACATTTCCTTTCACAATAAACTGTCAGGTTTGCCAAGAGGTTGCAAGCAGAAACAGAATAACAATGATGATCCAAAGGCTGGGTGAACAGAGACTGACCACAGTGCATAAGATGAGAAACTATGATTACCCCGACCTCAAATAAAATTAAAGTTTCAACCTTTGCACTTTGCATTTCTTTTTCGGCCCTGTGTGTCTGTCTTAGCAAATATTTGTCATAACCTCCCACCCACATGCATTCCCATTAGCCCCTCCCTCTCACACTCACTGCCTTCCCGTAAGCTGCTGCCTCACACACTTCCTCATTCCTGAAAAACCAATAAAGAACACTGGTGTGGCAACGCTCAAGCTTCTGCTTGCTAGCGCTGGCTCCAGAGGGGCTTTGATCCACAGCGAGTGCGCATAACCTGCATTTCTCAACTGTGGTGTTTGTGTTTGTGGTGAATTGCCACTCGGCTGTAACAGCTTCTGTGATGATTTCTGAATAGTTCTGACGCATGAAAGTGATCCAGGTGCTGTAAACAGGTTTTATTGGGATACTATCCAAATGTGTCATACTTCCTGTAGGGACTGGCGGAGTGGTGGAGGAAGGGCATGTAGTCAGGTTTGTTAACATACAAAAGCAGGCAGAAGAGGTAGGAATGCCAACATGGTGGCGACCAGTGCCACCACATGTACTCGTACAGAGTTCATTCGCACACAGTGCTTTGTGATGAAGAGTCATGGAACAAAACTGATGTTATATATAGATATAGTGTACTATAACAGTCATGTAGTGCTATAAGTTATCATTGTATGTGTTAAGTAAAGTGAAGTGTGTAGTGATGCATCTATAATAATGCATTCTTGATCATAATGTTTCATTGTTGGTGTGAGGTATTGGCATATAACTAGTCAAGAAAGAATTATAAGTCACATCTATAATGTTTAATGGCTGTTGATCATCAAAAAAAAAAAGAAAACAATCCATAGTGCACTATAGATGATCCAATGTGTTATTAAAATTCTGTTTACTTAGCTGAAACTTGACGTAGTATGCATTATATAGTCATCAGATAACTATAAAATCAATTGAGGTGTTCCCCAAGGCTCAGTTTAGGACCTAGCCTTTTAAAACGTGTTGCACCCACTTGGGGACATCATCATGTCGCCGGTCAACAAGAGGACGTGATCCACAACCTGCAGTAAAAACAAGAACATAGCGCATTATTTTGTCTTTTGGTTGATATTTTTCTGGTTCATATTGACCACATTTCAACTTCAAACCGACTGAAGCCCTCACGTTCAATAGAAAAACACAGCAAATCAATTAAATAATTAGCATCAGGCCAAATACTCTAACAGGGATTATAGGTCACCATTTTGTTATCATGATCTGAAATCGATGAATCATGAACCTCAGAAATGATTCATGAACAATAAGATTCCTCATCCTTACAGTGGATGCTCACACACAACTGCTTGTGCCCAATAAATGGAATAAAATAACTATGAATTACATCTTCTGCCCTTTCCGCGAAAATATAATTCATAATCTCTGAAATAAAGAATAAGTTGCTGTGGGTTTTACCTGCCTCGTACTTAACACCAGACACTTTTGTTGATTGTACGCACTCACTATATAAAGAGCATTCCCGGAGAGATGGAGCTGTATGAGCAAGCACATTTTGTTGCATTCTGGTAAATGTCTCATTTTCCAAGCAGGTGAATAAAATAGCGCAGCGAATTTCCCGCTCTCACACTGTCTGTGAAGCGCAAACCTTTTCTCGGCTCCAGCCTGGCTGATAGTAACTGCTGGCGTAGGGAGAGCCTGTCAGTAGCTGCTGAGCATCAATTATATAAAGCTCCCCTGATTGTACTCCCTGAACTTTCCGCTGGGCTGTTTGTTAATCACTCATTAATAGCAGAGGAAACTGGGGATTATGCGGTCTGCAGTTTATAGTAATGAAGAACTCAAAAAGGTACAAAAACAGGAACTGACCTTGACTCTTCCTGCTGGCTGTTTGTGTGTGTGCTTTGCGTTTCTGCTTCCTCTGAGTCAACCCAAGTGACCAAAGCCTTGTGTTTGTGTGTGTGTGTGTGTGTGTGTGTGTGTTGTAGTTGGAATGTACAAGCGATGGGAGTTCCTATGTGTTGAAATTGTCTGTCACTGTCTTGACTGTTACTGGCTCCATTCACAACAGGAGGGAGGATATTATCATCGCACAGTGGCGACAGAGCAGAGGGTGATAATCAGCTCCATGTAAATAGGTCTGGTGATTATAATAACACTACAAATATGAATACAAGCACACACACACACACTTGCACTGTCACAGTACATGCAGACAGTGGAAATGAGGCAGATAGAAAATACCTATAATGTTGAGCTGAACAGTACACTATCAGCACTCTGTAGTGTCTGCTGTCAGATCACTTGAACCCAACAATCTAAACTGTCTGCGCACAGGCAGATGGCACAGGAAAGGTGCTGGTTTTTAGGTGACCTGCATAATCATATTAAATACGTGTTACTCATCTGGGTCACATAACAGGGGTCAAATCTGGAACAGACTTTTTTTTTTTTTCATGCTGTTACAGGAAATGTTCATGAACCAGAGCTGACACATGAAGACAGTCATTTTTTTATGTGCAGATGTGGCCTTGAATAGGTCAAAGTTCAGTGCTGACTGAGAGTTATAACATGTTTCATGTGTCCGTGCACAATAAACAATGAATCCTTACAAGTATTCCATTTAAGAATAGTAATTAATTGTCATGAATGGAATGTGTATATTCATAATTATGTTTTTATTATTATATAATCAAATGACAATAAGAATCGTTATGTTTTCATTATCTTAGAAATGAACCATTGACATATATAATTACAGGACAGTGTGTAAAGTGAAGCCAACATGAAAATGTCTTAATCCTGCATGTTTTACTGATGGCCAGCAGGGGGCACCTACATTGGTTTGCAATAAAAAAAAAAGTCAGATTGTATGTGGAGCTTATGAGAAAAATGAGCCTTGACTTGATTTGTTACCTCAGTAAAGAGTTTTCCGCGTGAGTTATTGTGTCAATGAGTAAAAGACAATAAAGCAGAGTTTGCTTCAGGGCATGACTGCGTTGTGATTGAATACGTCATCCGCTCTTAGCATACCACACACCAGGTTCATGATGATCCAATATGAATTGTATTCAGTTGCTTGCAGTCTGCTCAGCGTTTAATCAGGTGGCGGCTATGCTTAGTGGCTCTGTGAGGCTGCACTTAAGCACCGTGCCAATGCTAGCATGCTAATGTTCACCATCTTAGTTTAACTTTAGCATAACAAAAAAAGCAGGAAGGGATATCTGGATATCCAGGAGAGCGAAATAAAGGATCTTAGAGTATCAAAATTCATCCTGAGGAAGGAGATACAGATCAACACTACAAATGTGAATCTCACGGTGGCGCATAAACATAGGGAGATCATCAAAGTGGGTAGGATTCATCTTCTGAACACCAGGAATCTACAAAAATTCAGTGAAGGTGTTTACATAAGCATTAGTATCCTGGTTTTGAACCATATCCTGGTTTTGATCTTATTCATTGTGTGCTGTTTACATAAGACTCCTGGGTATTCCCTGGTTATATCCCTGTAAACATGACAGTATCAGGTTTTTCCACCATCTGTGAGCAGTCACTGTGATCTGTGCCAACACAGAATGTTTAGAAACCTAGATAAGGGTTTCTACCAGAGAACCCTGTTTTCTCAAAACAGGGATGAATCCTATCAGGATAGTAGTATATTTCATTCTGGACCCAAGTCATCTGACCAATCAACTCAGACACCACTGGCACACGACTGCATAAGATTTCAGTTTTGCCATTTAAAATTAGCACACAATAACTTCAGCGTGTGTTTGTTTGACTCAGAGGAGCTTATTTTAGCAGCTAGGGCTGTGATGCCAGTAATTCTGCATGTTTGCGGACTAAAGGTAAACTAACACTTGATTCATTGTTGTTTTCTACTATTCAGAGAGGAAGACCGGCGTTTTCTTTCCTATACTACATAGGAAATCGGGAGTTGTGGTCTTGGAAGAGGATGTAAAAAGTAAAGGTACAACGAGAGCCGGGGGGGATGTGTTCCAGCCACTGACAGCACTGCTTTTACTTCCAGCTATTCTTGTTAATAGGATGCAGTGGAAGCGTATAGGAGTGAATCAGTGAGCGTTATGTGGTAAAGCAAGTAAAGTAATGCCTTTTACAAGAAGCTGTTTTTCATGAACTCCATTCTAACACACAAACATCCAAATCTTGCTGACGTCGTTTACTCCCCAACTTTCCTCTCTGCTGAGCCGGAGCACTCTGACCCATTTCCATCCTGCTGTGACCCACATCGTGACTCTGTTCCCCTGTCCGCTGCCTGAGCAACACTCAGTCTAATCCACACACTCTCTGCTCACACTTAAGAGAGAGAGGAGGTCACTGGCTAAGTGGGCCAACTGCTTGTGTAACTGGCTTATTACACTGTGCTTACAATGTTTGGTCGGGAGTCGGATTGTGAACTGCGTATTGAGATTTCAAGAGAATACATAACAGGAATTTGTAGCTTCCATCAAATTACTGATTAGGACAGAGTATTGGTACTTGATTCCTTCAAAGTATTGACTAAAAAAGTCAGAAGCATAGTAGTATTTGATTCTTTTTGTACACACATCTAGAAAAAAAATACTATTTCAAACGTTCTTTGATTTAATGGGACCTGTAGCTGGCAGAGAACTAGCAGCTATACACAGTCTCCTGTGCTGAAGTTGAATACGGTGTTGATCAGCATAACAAGATGCCCCAAAAAAGTAGTTTCAAAGTAGGGTCATACTGCACGTCTGATCATTATAAATGCATACAATACAGAAGGATTATTTCAGGAAAAACTGGAATATGCATAACACGAGAAGAACTTTGTCAACTTTGGAGAAAACTTCAGCTTGCACGGTATTTCGCAAGGCCAACGGATTCTATGACTGTATCGTCAGTGTCACATGAAGTGCTGTAATGTATCAAAGGTACAGGTATTTTATGGCTCTAAATGATACGCAGTCTAACTAATGAGATGTGATGACAGACACTCACGTCGTTATTTTGAACATCCCGCAATAATTCGAACTAGAAAATTGCCAAAATCCACATCCACAACCTTGCAGTGACCTTCTCTCAACAGACAACAGCTTTGGGGAACAAAACATGATGTATTTTTCTTGCTCTGGCAGTAAAACAGTGAATTGCTGGTGTGTTTCCTGTGGGAGATTCTCCTCTGCTGAAGGCCCTTGCTGACAATGACCCTTGTTTCTGTTTGATGACCCAGGCCACTTACTGGAATGTGGCACACTTGCACTCTTGTGTCATCACCAAAGATTTCTAGTCATTAACAAGACACAAAAACAGGAAGTTAACAAAATAACAGGGATACTTGCCTAAAATCAGTGGTAATGTTTGAGGTTGGATTGTACTGTGCTGTTGTGTATGTTATGTAAGGGATCACGACTGGCAAGGTGTAAGTTCCAGGATTGTAAAGGATGAAACACCATCACCAGAACACCAGACACAGAGTAATATCCTTTACTAACACCTCAACTGTAAACTTCTTGACAAAAGAGAAAAATTAGAAGTTGCTGACACTGTCCAAGTGCAATGACATCTCTATTTTGTCAGGATCATTGACAAGAAGACAAAGACATCTTCATCATCAGTAGCTGCACTTAGCAACAATTGTCTTTTTCAAGGTTGGAAGAATGAGAAGTGCAGCCCTGTAAACAATGAATCAATCATATGAATATGTTACGTTACATAACAACCTTTTTGTCTTGTGACCCGCTTGCAATAAAGCAGCACGTACATTTCAGAGTGATTTCCTCATTAAACTTCTCAGATGATTTCAATTAACCGTTCAAGGCTCAAAAGGTACCTGACTGTACTTAAGCAGGATTTTGATTGAAAACATAAGAATAACTTCAACTATAGCAGATTGCTCCCATTCAATTCAGTTTAACTCAATGAATCTAAGTCAATTCAGTTCAATTCCATTAAAGTCCGTGTAAAGGGAATTCCATGTTTTCTTTCAAAACATTACTGAAATGTGGAGTTTGACGTTCAAACAGTTTTTCACCAGTTTTCTGTCCAGGATTTTGTGGGCGGTCCTAAAACGAGACCGTGTGACGTCACGCGGTTATCATAATCGATCATCAGTCCAGTTCGATTCAATTTAATTAATTTATTCAAGTAAAATCAGAAGGAGAAACGGGCACGTTGAAAATATGTTCATTTAGTGCTGCATGAGTGACACATTATAAGAGTAATTCATTATAACTATGAAATATGTGCCTATACTGTTGACATGCACTGTTAGCAGGCCTCCCATGAACCATGTTTCGTTTTTTTTACCTGGAATGAACTCTGCAGATCTCCTGGTGTCTGTTTACTGTATGTAGAGAAATGCCTTTGGTTGTTCTGCCACCTAGTGTTCAGGTAGTATATCTCACAAAGAAGTATTTTAACTACAGAGGAACTAAAGTTAAATTAAGTTATCTTTGTTCAGCCACTCAACAGAAAGTGTCTTCTGATTATGCAGTGTTTTTCTGTCTTAGCCGAGTTTTCTCACTTTGCGTTGCTTCCTTTCTAAATGCTATCTTGTGTTTTGTCTATTTGCATGTGATTTGTAAGTTGCAGTGCAAACTCTCAGATGATGACGATAACTCCATTACCCATGTCCACTTCATTGTGTTTGTATAGTATAACCAGCAACCTCATTGAGGTCCATCTCTCCTCTGTGCCTGTATGAGATACAGATTTTTTTTTTTTAGTATAGCCAGACCTGTATTATTGTATGTATTATTTATTTAGATATGAGTTAAGGCAACTTTTCAGACAGCAGATTCTGTTCTAAAGAGTCGACACTGTCGACACTCTTACAACAGTTCTATGTTAAACCCTAAAGCCATGAAGGTTTTTGTGTTTTATCAAAGCTGTTAAATGTGTGTATATGATGTGAATTTATATTATTTGGTATGGTAATTAGAAACTCCATGATTAAATGATGCAGTATAACTATGAAATATGCGCATATACTGAAATACATCGAGTTTTACTGCCACCCAGTGTTCAGGCTGTATATTTGATAAAAGAAGTATTTCAACTACAGAGGAACTGAAGTTAAATTCCAAGTTATCAATCATCAATATCAATACAATAAAACACCAAAGCGCAGAGATCTGTTTTCCCTTTGATACTGTTGATCATAGCATCCATTTGAAAACTGAGTTGGCCTGTCAGGCTTGGTCTTACATTGGTTCAGGTCGTCTCTGACTGGGTCGGACTTCTCTGTGACGCTGGGTGACTTCACCCACACCACACAGCCAGTCATGAATTAGAACTGTCAGAGGCGGTGGTACAAGGTTTATCCGCCTCTTGACAAAACCTCAGAGATTAATTATCAGATGATCACAGTGGGGTCAAACAAAAGTGTCCATTTGCAAACATGCATGTACATGTCAATATTTTTGTCAGGATCACTGACCAGGAGGCAAAAACACAAAGTTTCAACATTACATCTTCAAGGTAGAAATAATAACACTAACGGGCTGTCAATAAGTTGTAAACAATTAGGATGATAAAAGGTTTCAGAAAATAACAACAAGCTTTAGACATTATCAGTTCACCCAGCCTGTGATGGAAAGTAACCAGGCACACAACAAAATAGACTCCAGTGCCTGTGCTAAAAAAACACACTAAACTTATTACTGAAACTCGCAGCAAATCAGAGATGATGCAGCGACAATGATTTCAGCACTTCTAATGAGTGTGTGTGTCATACATTGAGCTGCAATGAATAAAATAATAAATAATTGATAAAAATAAAAAGGTAACCAGTTCTTTGTTTAGTGTGATTTTTTAAATGACTGTTTTAGGTAACGTTCATCATCAACAGTGATTTAGGAGGAGAGTTCTGGTCAAGATTTTGGATTACATCTATGATGTCTGGATGCCAGTCTACTGATGGATATACACTGTATGTATAAAATAAACTCCTAATGTACAACTGTCACTGAATATATACACGACAGGTGACACATTAAAGAAGTAGAAATATAAATATGAACTACTGCTGTAGTCAACTTCCTTTCTTTCCCACATTCCTCGTCACTTTTGTAGTTGTGTAGCTGTGACATATTGTTGGTCTACTGGATTCATGGATGTCACAACAGAGTCATGAGAGAATAAACTGTCCATAGGTGTGAATGCGAGTGTGTATGCGTGTTTGTCTCCATGTGCCCTGTGATGAACTGGTGACCTGTCCAGTGTGTACCCCGCCTCTCGCCCAAAGTCAGCTGGGACAGGCTCCACCCCCACCGTGACCCTGATGAGATAAGCGGTTACAGGTAATGGAAGGATGGTTGAGCGTGAACAAGTTGAACTTGGAACTTGTGGC
Organism: Nibea albiflora; assembly: GCA_014281875.1. Classification (NCBI taxonomy): domain Eukaryota; kingdom Metazoa; phylum Chordata; class Actinopteri; family Sciaenidae; genus Nibea; species Nibea albiflora. Next base: position 21,231,398 of record CM024793.1, on the reverse strand, counting down.
ACCAACTCCGTGACCTGTGGTGGGCTGGCGTACAGCTGTGCATAATTTTGTGCAGGCTCCCGGGTGTCCTTCCACAGGTTGCCACTGTCAAAACACAAACAGGCACAAGTTAAAAGGATAACCTGAGTTGTGAGCTATGGTTGAAATATCATCTGTATTCACGTCATGCTATATACAACTTTGCTTTGATCCAAATTAGTCCAAATACATGAATTCAAAGTAAGGTGATACAGTAAGGTGTTTACAGTGGCATTCAACCCGTCCCTGGGTCAGTCTGTCATACCAACACACTTCAAAAAGGTTCACCATCATCCCTGTGTCCGAGACACCGACCGCCTGATTGACTGTTGCCCAGTGGAACTGTAGTGATGAAGTGCTTTAAGCAGTCCAAGAAAACCATGCGTACACATTATTTCACAAGAACACCAAGAGCAATAAAAGGGAAATTACTTACATTAGGACTTTCCGTCCACAACGCTTTCATACAGAAAAGGTTTCCGTGTGCAGAGTTGACTGCATTCTAAAAAAAGACATAAAATATTACATGAGGTCTGTAAAACTGTAGAAAAATACTTGCACTTATACTACTTTAAATCTAACCTTTAACTTTCCATTTTTTTGGCTTTGGTTGAGTTGTGGCGTCTGAACCCGGCGGGGAAGAAGGTGGCTGCTGAATGGAGGTGCAGCGAGGTGTGGAGGAATTTGAGGGAGGTGGAGGAGATACAGGGATGCGGGGAGGAGGTTGACTGGACGATAAAGGAGGTAAGGAGACAGAAGAGATGCCAGGAGGCAGCAGGGACGCAGAAGAGGATGAGGGAGACTGAGGGAGGGAAGACTGTGGTACAGGCTCAATATGAAGAATATATTCTTTATGAACAATATATTCTCCAGTCTCATTTTCATCCACCACTGAGACTGGTGCATATCCTTCATTTTCCTCCATCATTGTGACTGGTCCATGTTCCCCATTTTCCTCCATCACTGAGACTGGTCCATGTTCCCTATTTTCCTCCATCACTGAGACTGGTGCATATTCCTCATTTTCCTCATCCTGAGACTGGTGCATATTCCTCATTTTTAGCCACCACTGAGACTGGTGCATATTCCTCATTTTTAGCCACCACTGGGACTGGTCCAGCTGCTGGTGTCCCCTTTCCACCTGCAGCTGATCGTGAAGGTGGAGATAGTAATTCTGCAAAATATAGTAAATATGAATTTAAACCCGGGCAACTAGAACTTAAATTCTCTGATGACACTGCTTTACTTTACAGCACACAGTAAATGACACAGTAATCAGACATGCTCTTATGAGAACATTGGTGTCCATATTGATGACATGTTTACATTATGTGTCTGTTATACCAGGCAGTCTGGAAAGATTTATGCATGCTTTAAGCGCGGTGTTGGGGAAAATTATTACAATTAACACGTATTACATGTGATAATATTAAGATCAAAATTAAAGCAGAGTTCTAAGATGAGTGTGGACCAACCCATGATTAATCATGTCAAAATGTAGCAATAACTACTGGATTGGAATGTCACACAGCTGACGTCCAGAAGGTGTGTTTGCTCTGTGATTGGCAGACTGTTAGCACTTTTAGATAATGCAAAGAGTGTCATGGAGAACTGTTTGTAATGCAAGGGATGAAACAGCTAGACAAGAGGAAGTAAAATCAATGCATAACATGTGTCCATATCATTCAAATTAGAGTAACCACCCAGACAGTCATGGCTGCTGCTGCCAGGCGGCCACCACCAGAAGTTCAGCATGGTGAGTTTTGGTCTGCAGAGCAAAGTCTGTGCACGTGCTTCGATGTGATGAAGTACTAAAGTATATCTTGTTTTTCATGTTAAACAAACATCTTACTTCTCAGCAGGTGTTCGTACAGCTTTCTCATGTTCATGAGGATCTCCTGTACACCCCTTCTGTCGGCTCAACGTGATGGATAATGTCGCCCACAAATTGGCCTTTCCGATCATGATGGCACAGAAATAAATGGGCTTGTAGTCCAGGACATGCAGTTTTGAGACCTGTGGGAACGACAAAGAAAAATCTATGCAGTCAGACTGTTTCGACAAACAGTAGTAGTAGTATAGTCGTAGCGTAGGCATGTATAGGCCAGGCTAAAAAGCACCAGGTCAAGAAGTGCTGCAACATGAATCATGTTAAATTAGTTTTTTCTTAGTTTGAAGAAAATCCTCAATCCCCTTTAATAATGTTCAGCCAACTTCAGCCAAGTTGTGCAGTCCATAGAGACTTGGCCGGGAACCGCAGGGTGGCCGTTTAAGTCCAGCATGACCAAAAATATGGAAGGTGGACTGACTACCATGTGTACCATGTGTGTGTGTTCTGGGTTAAAAATGCATGTAGATAAAACAGAGTGTAAAAAAAAATTCCCTGTTGAGGGATGAATAAAGTATCAATTATTATTATTATTATTATTATTTATGCTATTTCATATGTATCTATCCGTCTTGTTAGTTCTGATTTAACTGTGATAAATATAGATATATTGTCTGGTAGACCCACCGAGCTATGTAAACTTACCGACAGCTGGGCAGAATTAAGAATCCTGCTGGCATTGCGGTTCTTTTTTACTGATGCGGCCCAGTTGCTGTTCTTTAGCTCTGCTTGTTTTTTTTTAACTTCTGCTTGGACTCCAGACTGCACAGACATCCGCTGCAGGTCTTCAGGTTAGATGTGTTGTTAGCCTGGCAGGAAAGGCACAGCTTCGTTTTTGGCTTTGTCATTTCTGCAAATAAAAATGAAACATGCAGGGATGATTTCACAATGATTACAAAATGAGCAAAGAAACAACCAAATGTAACGTGCCTTTTTTGTGTATTCCCATTTCCACTTCTGTAATATGAAATATAATATGCAGTACATACTGAACACTGATTTCAGTATGCATCTAGACAAAAGATAGATAAATGTATATCTGCCACTCAGCCTTTCTGGGGGTACTGAGCATATGGGGATGAATTCATTTCGCTCAGTGTTTTAAGTTTTCACAAAATCACTTTAAAATGGCTGCTCCCGTGGGTGGGCGTGGCTTCAGCATAGTCAGAGGAAACGCCCCCACTCTCCTGGAGCTTAGAGTTCACTTTAACCCGATTTTGAGACCTAATTAATAATAAATGTGTTATATCTTAAATCATTCAAATTTGGCTGGATGGTTGATAACACTTTATTCTTTGGTCTGACAAACTCACACATTTATTCTGACTTTACATGGACTAAGAGGGAAGGAAAATTCAAACATTTGTTCAGATAGGAGATTCAACTGCCTGTTGCAATCAAACTTCAGCTTTGCGGCCTGGCCATCCTCTCTCCTGGTAAAGTGGTAAGGCTTAAAACTACAGTGCTAATATAGGATAGTACTAACGTTAGCTAGCTGACAAGCAAGCGTCTTTCACACAAAAA
>CM024793.1:21226767-21227868 GCA_014281875.1 Nibea albiflora | reverse complement strand
GTGTGCAGGTGTGTTACCTTGTCCAGGTGTGTGTTACCGTGTGCAGGTGTGTGTTACCTTGTGCAGGTGTGTTACCTTGTGCAGGTGTGTTACCTTGTCCAGGTGTGTTAGCTGTGCAGGTGTGTTACCTTGTGCAGGTGTGTTACCTTGTGCAGGTGCATGTTCTTGGTCAGCTGTTCTTCCAGCATGTTCTGCAGCTTCTTGTTCATCTCTCTCAGGTTTTCGTCTCCTGGTTTCACCAGATCTCTGAGGACCGAGCCCAGACCTCCACGCTCCGCCTGAGAGCCTCCGTGACCTCCGACCGCCGCTCCGGACACGTCTGAGGAGATGAGGAGAGGGGAGAAGGAAAGGAGATAAGGAGAGGGGGAGTTAGAGCAGCTGATTGTAAACAGCTCCTCCTCCTCCTCCTCCTCCTCCTCCTCTCCACATGGAGCTTAGTCAGATGATGAATGTGATGTTTGCTGAAGCTCCTGACAGACAAACTGAGGGATTACAGGCTGACGCTGCTCATTAATATTCATGAGGCTCGTTAACATCACAGAATAAATGTTTACCTTTGTAAATGAGATGGGGTGATCCTGACGGGGAGAGGAGAGGAAAGACAGAAGGAAACAAGAGGACAAGAGAAGGAAAGAAGGAAGGAAACACGCTGACTCAGCAGTGTGTGTGTGTGTGTTACCGATGCGGCTGTCCATCACGTATGTCTCTATGATGGCGCTCTTCCTGCAGATATCTTCAGCCATGGACGAACAGCTGACCTCCAGATGTTTGACCTGAGCAGGAAACAGGAAGAAGAACTCTTTAATATGAACGAAAGTTAATCAATCCTTTGTCTGGCTGAACTCGTCTGTCGACTCGCAGCTTCGAGTGTTAAAAACACGGAGACGGGACATGTTGTCACATGGTTGTCATGGTAACAGAGGGTGGTGGGTGTGGCCTCCTCACCTTCTCCTCCAGCATCCATTTCTCCTGCTGGACCTCAGCCAGTCTCTGGAACAGTTCTCCCACCTCGTCATCAGACAGTTCAGCAGGACGCTGAGACTGAGGGCTGCCGCCGCCGGACTGACACACAGGAACAATAAAGTTTATTCAAACAGGACA
>CM024793.1:21219267-21221767 GCA_014281875.1 Nibea albiflora | reverse complement strand
GAAACAAGGAGATGAGACAAGGAGGTTAGGAAACCAAAACAGAAGTTAGGTTGGTTTGTATCTGTATAAAACCTATACAGGTCTGTCTGTCTGTCTGTCTGCCTGTCTGTCTGTCTGTCTGTCTGCCTGCCTGCCTGCCTGTCTGTCTGTCTCACCTCCTTCTCATGCTGCAGTTTGAGGTCTGACAGCGCCTCCTTGTGGTCAGACTTCTCCTGGTTCAGCTCGATCGCCATGTCATCCAACATCGCCTTCCTCTTCTCTGCTGTCTGCACACACACACACACACACACACACACACACACACACACACACACACACACACACACACACACACACACACACACACACACACAGACAAACACACAGACACACACACACACTCAGTTGTGATGATCATTAGTGTGTCTGTAACTCTGTGTGTGTGTGTGTGTGTGTGTGTGTGTGTGTGTGTGTACCTTCTTAGCCTCGTCCAGCTCTCTCAGTAGTTTCTCTCTCTCTTGTCCTTCTTCTGTCAGCTGCTCCAACAACTTCCTGTTCGCAAAACTCGACTCCTGACAGAGAGACAGACAGAGAGACAGGCAGGACAGGCAGAGAGAAGGACAGACAGAGAGGACAGACAGACAGGCAGAGAGGACAGACAGACAGACACTGAAGTTAATCAATCAATCAGTCAAGTCAGTTTATTGGTGTAGCCCTTTACAGTAGCGACACGGTACCCAAAGCTATAAAACACAAACAGATACAAACATCACCTGTACAGACACACAACAAACCAATGATATTAAAGAAATACATATAAAGGAGCAGACTACCTGTGATCACGGTGACCTGTGATCACGGTGACCTGTGTTCACGGTTACCTGTGTTCACGGTTACCTGTGTTCATGGTTACCTGTGTTCATGGTTACCTGTGTTCATGGTTACCTGTGTTCACGGTGACCTGTGATCACGGTGACCTGTGTTCATGGTTACCTGTGTTCACGGTTACCTGTGTTCATGGTAACCTGTGTTCACGGTTACCTGTGTTCATGGTTACCTGTGTTCATGGTTACCTGTGTTCATGGTTACCTGTGTTCATGGTTACCTGTGTTCACGGTTACCTGTGATCACGGTGACCTGTGTTCATGGTTACCTGTGATCATGGTGACCTGTGTTCACGGTGACCTGTGTTCATGGTTACCTGTGATCATGGTGACCTGTGTTCATGATTACCTGTGTTCATGGTTACCTGTAGCTGTGAGTCCAGGTCATCTCTCTGAGCTAACAGACTCTCCTGTTCAGCTCGTCTCTGCTGCAGCTCAGCCGTCAGCGCCTCCTGCTGTTCTCTCAGCAGATTCATCTCCTGAGTCTTCACCGTCTGGATCTGAACACAGAAATATAACGTTATTACAACGTTATTACAACGTTATGACTTTATTATAAGGGACGAGGCTTCAGTGCAGCGTTTGTGACGGAGGTGATCAGAGTCAGTATGAACGTTAAACAAAGAGAGTGAAGCAGACGAGATGAACGACTCACACACCAGCTTCTGTGTGTGTGTGTGTGTACGTGTGTGTACCTCTGTGTGTGTACCTCTGTGTGTGTACCTCTGTGTGTGTATGTGTGTGTGTGTTCTCTGGTCACACATTGAGCGTTCACAATAACAAATGACTGATCACACCTTCAGTCCACACTTCATACTGACGCCATCTGCTCCAGATTCAGGACTTTAAAACAGAGACGAGCTTCATCATCATCATCATGACTTCCTGTTTACATTCAGTCATTGCTCCTGATTGGTCTAAAGACTTTAATAGTTCAAAATACAGATGTTACTGCAGCATGAGCCTCCACAGACGGTCGACTGAGGTCAGTCTGATTTAGTGACACACTACAGTCTGGACGAGGGTTAATGTTCTACTCTTCACAGGTGATTCTTCAGGTATAAAGGTGAGTGTGGGATGTACGGGGTTTCCTGAGGGCCAGCATTAGGTTCAGACCATCAGTCTGAGGTTAAGGTTCTAGGAAAAGGTTCTATGGAGGTCTGAGATACAGTTACCTGTTCAAGAGCACACAGGTTGGTCCTCAGAGCAATGTTCTCCTGAAAAATGGTTACAGGTCCAAACTGAGCCAGGAGTTCTACAAAACTCTGTTTATCACAGCTACAGAAGAAAAACATGAACGGTACAAAGTTCTAGAGAAGGTTTCTGTTAGTCTCCATACATTAGTGGAGATGTTCTGGTTCTGGTTCAGACCAATTTGAGGCAGGGAGTTCCTGCAGCTCCCAGAAAAATGTTCTCCAACACAACTAGATGTATAAATATCACAGCTGTTCAGCAGATCTCTGATTATCAGAACTTTATAAGATATTAAAGAGGCCGTTCACACTGAAGCTCCAAACTGAACCATCGTCAACCATCTTGGTTCTGTTCTACAGCAGCTGGGTTAGTCCTCAGAGATGACGTGGTTATGTTCTACATGATGTTCTCCATGTATGAGCTGTTAGTCTGTGATGGTTCTA
>CM024793.1:21191767-21216767 GCA_014281875.1 Nibea albiflora | reverse complement strand
GCTCAGTGTGATTAAAGACCGTCAGTTTGCTCCTCGGTAACATTTATGTTCCTGTCATGAATTAATTAGTTTCCTCTCTCACATGTGACTCTTTGATCTCGTCTATATTAATATTTGATGTTGGCTCTCATGTGAAGCCTTTAAACACCTTCATACACTTATTCAGATTAAATATCATCGTGATGCAGCAGACTGATGTTCGCACTAACAGCCACATTTATTATATCTAATTCAGTGATGTCCAAAGTACGGCCCGGGGGCCAGACACGGCCCGCGGTCAGATGTCACACTGTCACGTCTGGACACTTTAAAAGAAGTTTGACACCGATGCTCTAAGTAGTCCAATTAATCGAGTCTTAATCAATGTTTGCATGTGTGTGTCTCTCTCAGGTGTGTCTCTCTCAGGTGTGTGTCTGTGTCTCAGGTGTGTGTGTGTGTCTGTGTCTCAGGTGTGTGTGTCAGGTGTGTGTGAGTACCTCCAGGTTGTGCACCGTCTCCCTCAGCAGCCTCTTCTCCTCCTGCTCGGTGTTCAGTGCCATCTCCAGCTCTGGTCCAAAGCAGTGAGTTATTGGACAGAGAGCAGCCGACCAGCCTAGCGCTGCCTGCTTAGCTACAATCTTCTCTACGCTCTTCTCTGACAGGCCTAAAGGGGGCGCCGCACACAGCAGGGGCAGTCCATTAGGCCAGACACACACTAGACCAGCTCCTCATTTAGTCTGCAGGACGCTCAGGACTCAGAGGCGAACTCTGGACCCGTCTGAGTCCGACGGTTTGTGACCGAGCTGCAAAGTCAAACATCTCCGACGTTCACACGTCTGTCCATCGCTCACACACACAACGGAGCAACTGTCAGCACTGAGACTACACTGCCTGGTCTTGGTCTCAGTCTTGGTCTCAGTCTTGGCCTCAGTCTCAGTCTTAGTCTTGGCCTCAGTCTCGGTGGTCTTGACACTGTCTTGAAGATTAGGAATCTTTGAGTATTGAGTCAGTTTGATGCTGTGAGTTGATTTAGTCTTTGCAGCTCTGTCAGCAAACTTCAGATTAACGAGTCTGAACGTGTTTATAAATTAAATCATAGAAATAAATGAAATCCTCGTTAGTCTTCCGTTGATCAGCTCGTAGTGTGTGTCTGCCCTGAGCCAGCTAGCTGCTCTACGCCTCAATGCAGGCTGCAACGTCACGTTAACGCTCCGAGCAAACCACCATCACAATAAACACACGGGGTGACGTGTTTGACAGCATCATGTAGCTCCAGCTTTGCTTTGGTTTTACAGACAGCTGGAGAGAGACGCAGGTCAGATTTGACCTCTGAGCCTTCACACACAGGGCGGCTCCACCAGCTGAACGTTTACATGTGATTATTAACACGCAGTCTGACGCTGGTCCAGAGACGTCACATGATTCAACCAATAAATCTGAAGAATCAAACTAAAACTGATTTAAAGTAAAAACAGACTCGTCTGTCTGCTCAGTTTGTTGTTACAGACTGCAGACTGACTGACGATCACGTGACAGGAAGCTGTGAACTCACCGTGGATCTGTTTCCCCGAGTCATCCTGAGCCTCCGTCTGTCAGACACGGACGTTAAATCAGAACATAAATAAAGTTTAAATCCAACCTCACATTTTCTTTTTAATCACAGCAGCTCGTCTTCTCCAGCTGTCAATCACCTGTTCCAGCCTGTCATTGGCTCCCTCTGCTGCTGGCTCCTCCCCTCTCCCTGTGACATCAGAGAGTCCATTGGCGCTGGTTGACCCGTCGGTCTCCGTGGTAACGCTCTGGTTGCCCTGGGCCACCGCCTGTCTCTGGATCTCTTTGTCGTAGCGTTCCTGGAGGGCTGGAGGAGGACAACAGCCAATCAGAGTCATCGTCCCCGTCACGCCGTCACATGACCACGAAAACTCACCTTTCATCTTCTTCTGCAGGGCGGAGTTCTCCGCCTGCAGGCGCAGCAGCTCTCCATCTACAGGGCTGGAGGCTGGCTGAGGTGGAGCGCTGCATGTGGAGGCGCCTCCTCCATCCTTCAGACTCTGATTCTCCTTCTCCAGCTGCTCGATCTGCGTACACAGCTGGAGGAGCAACGAGAGGAGCAACGAGAGGAGCAATGAGAGGAGCAACGAGAGGAGCAACGAGAGGAGCAACGAGAGAGGAGCAACGAGAGGAGCAACGAGAGGAGCAACGAGAGAGGAGCAATGAGAGGAGCAACGAGAGAGGAGCAACGAGAGGAGCAACGAGAGGAGCAACGAGAGAGGAGCAACGAGAGGAGCAATGAGAGGAGCAATGAGAGGAGCAACGAGAGGAGCAACGAGAGAGTAGCAACGAGAGGAGCAACGAGAGGAGCAACGAGAGAGGAGCAACGAGAGGAGCAACGAGAGTAGCAACGAGAGTAGCAACGAGAGAGGAGCAATGAGAGGAGCAACGAGAGAGGAGCAACGAGAGAGGAGCAACGAGAGGAGCAACGAGAGGAGCAACGAGAGGAGCAACGAGAGAGGAGCAATGAGAGGAGCAACGAGAGAGGAGCAACGAGAGAGGAGCAACGAGAGAGGAGCAACGAGAGAGGAGCAATGAGAGGAGCAACGAGAGAGGAGCAACGAGAGGAGCAACGAGAGGAGCAACGAGAGTAGCAACGAGAGGAGCAACGAGAGAGGAGCAACGAGAGAGGAGCAATGAGAGGAGCAACGAGAGAGGAGCAACGAGAGGAGCAACGAGAGGAGCAACGAGAGAGGAGCAACGAGAGAGGAGCAACGAGAGAGGAGCAACGAGAGGAGCAACGAGAGGAGCAACGAGAGAGGAGCAACGAGAGAGGAGCAACGAGAGAGGAGCAACGAGAGGAGCAACGAGAGAGGAGCAACGAGAGAGGAGCAACGAGAGGAGCAACGAGGGAGCAATGTTAATGTATGTTAATAACATGTATGTCAGTAACATTGTGTCAGTAGCGTGTGTGTCTAAGTAAGCTGTTGTCAGTAGAGTGTGTGTCAGTAGCGTGTGTGTCAGTAGCGTGTGTCAGTAGCGTGTGTGTCAGTAGCGTGTGTGTCAGTAGCGTGTGTGTCAGTAGCGTGTGTCAGTAGCGTGTGTCAGTAGCGTGTGTCAGTAGCGTGTGTGTCAGTAGCGTGTGTGTCAGTAGCGTGTGTCAGTAGCGTGTGTCAGTAGCGTGTGTGTCAGTAGCGTGTGTCAGTAGCGTGTGTCAGTAGCGTGTGTGTCAGTAGCGTGTGTGTCAGTAGCGTGTGTGTCAGTAGCGTGTGTGTCAGTAGCGTGTGTGTCAGTAGCGTGTCACCTTGGACAGCTCGGTCATCAGCGTGCTGTTCTGCAGTCTGAAATCTTCCTCCTGACTGTGAAGTTTCCCCTGAAGCATCTCAGTCTCACTCAGCAACGCATCAACCTCCTGCAACAGCAACAAGGACAATGTCAGCAACAGCAACAAAGACAATGTCAGCAACAGCAACAAGGACAATGTCAGCAACAACAGCAATATACACACACACACACACACACACACACACATATGAATATATAACACAAACATAAACAGACTGTCAGACAGCTGACGACCAGCAGAGGGCGCTGACCAGCAGTGCAAACCATGTGGTAACCATGACAACCAGAGAGGACGACTCACCTGAGCTTTCTTACTTTTATTCAGAGCCTGAAAATAAACAAACAATAATTATTGATCATGATCAGTGATGATTGATGATGATGATGATGATGATGATGAAGATGAAGATCACCTTCTGTGCTTTGATGAAGTCTCTCTCCAGAACCACATTCTTCTGACGGACAGCGTTCAGCTCTGAAACACCAATAATTCATCAATAATTCATCAATAATTCATCAATAATTCATCAATAATTCATCAATAATTCATCAATACTGATTCCTGCCTGATGACCTCATGATACACATGTATGTTGTGTTTACCTGCTGTGTTCTTCCTCAGATCATCGGACAGCTGATAGTTCTGAGTCCTCAGCTCCAACAGCTGAGCCTGCGCACACACACACACACACACACACACACACACACACACACACACACACACACACAGTCACAGTGTGTACAGACTGAACTGCTCCTCCAGTCTCAGGAAAGGAGCCTCAATGCTTCCTTTATTGTCTCCTTCAGCACTTCACCTGACTTCAGGTGGACAATATTCATTTATTATTTAACTCTGACGTTGGTGATGACGTCACATTTTTATATTTCATGAAGCAACACGGTCAGAGCGCGGGGAGGATCCAGGAAGTATCTCAGGTGAGCGTTTGTAGTCCATCTTCTGGACTTTGTAGTTTTACCACAGATCACGTCAATAACATTCACCGTCGCTTCATGACGAGTCTAAGTGTGAGAGCAGTCCACTTCTCCTAACTCCTTATCACCTCTCCTTCACATCTTTCCTCATCACCTCTCCTTCACATCTTTCCTCGTCACCTCTCCTTCACATCTTTCCTTATGACCTCGTGACGTTTTCTATCGAGGTCAAGCAAAGGTGGTTAGGAAAGGTGGTTAGGAAAGGTGGTTAGGAAAGGACTGGTCTGGTTACGTCATTAAACGTCATCAGCTCGTTAATTAATCAGGAACCTTCTCACATTACGGGAGCAGAACACAGACCGAGCTCAGAGTTCTACCAGAACCTGATGTGGAAACACACACACACACACACAGCATGTGTGAAAGGCTAGAACCGAGTCCAGACAGAACCGGGACAGAACAGTCAGATTATGATACCTGAGGTGTGTGTGTGTGTGTGTGTGTGTGTGTGTGTGTGTGTACACACTGACTGTGACACTCTGCAGTAACACGGAGCGATGCTAATCATCAACACACGGCTGTGTGTGTGTGTGTGTGTGTGTGTGTGTGTGTGTGTGTGTGTCATCCCGTGACTCTCTCGTGCATGCTAACATGTTAGCTTGTTAGCTCACTGACAGATAAATAAGCGTTAGCATCAGGAAGCTGCAGGAGGCTAGGCTAGGCTAGCTGACACAGAGCTAGCTGTCTGTTAATTAAAGAAGTTTCCCGCGCTTTGTAACCAGAGAACACACACACACACACACACACGAACTGTTAATTCCCGCCATGAATAATAAGTATTAATTAAAAACATCAAAGCAGCCGCTCAGCTAGCCCCGTTAGCTGCTAACGGTTAGCGCATTAGCATTAGCGCGCGGACGCCTGCGATGCCACACCTGCTCGCGCGCACTGACAGGTGTCATTCACGGGGCTGACAGCTACCTGTGTGTCTGGACGAACACCTGAGCCGTTCGTATCTCACCTGCATGCGGTGGAACTCCTCCTCTGACAGAGCCTGCGACATGGCCATGGTTAGCGGCTAGCAGGCTAAAGCTAGCAGGAGGAGACGGAGGAGAGCCGCAGAGAGGAGGACACGGGACGGAGGACAGAGGTCTCACTCTGACTGTAATCCCGAACACCGAGAGCAGACACACTCACTGATCACTGCACACACACTCACACTCATGCTCAGTCTGACTCTTTATTTAATATTATAAAACTAAATGTTACATTCAAATCTATTAAACGTAATTTAATTTAAAAAATAAAATTAATAAGTTAGTGAAATATCTGCATCGATATTTCACTAACTTATTAATTTTATCACAAAATGACGCAGTGTGAAAAAGTAAAAACGACCTCCAAACATCTTCGGCCAGAAAAATATTTCTTCAGTTATTTTTAAATGAAATGATTAAAATCATCGTTCCCACCTTTGTCCACAGGTGGCGCCCCAGAGTCCAGGTGAGCTCAGGTGAGCTCAGGTGAGCACGTGTGGCGTCAGTTTCAAACTGCAGCTTCAGCGTCGCCTGAGCAGCTCTGAGCTGGTTTGTTGCTTCATGTTGAAGTTTTTACAATGTCAATGACACAGTCTGCTTTCATGCACACACCTGCACAGACAGGTGACCTGTTTGTCTCGTTAGCATTGCTGTGAGCTCGGTCGCTCTGAGGAAGGAAATTTAAAAATTCAGTGAGGTAATCGAGTAAACGTTCTGTTATTTCATTCAGAGTTTCTTCACACTTCCTCCTTGTTCAGCGGTTCACAGATAACGTGTCTGCTAATGTTAGATCATTAACCAACGAGGACGAGAGCGAGGAGGGTTCAAGCACAGAGGCAGAAGTGAGACACACACACAGAGAGAGAGAGAGGGGGAGGTATCTTTTATTTTCAGTTTTGGTCAGTATCAGTCAGTATCAGTCTGTACTGGTCTGCAGCTCTGATCTGTCAGTCCTCTGAGGCCGGCTCAGGTGTTGGATGTTCTTTGAGTTGACATGGAGCTGCTGCCGTCGCTGCTGTCCACGCTGAAGTCCGTGAGTCCGGGTACCGTGGATCAGGAGTACAACGTGAGTGTCTGTGTTCATGTGTCAGTGCAGCGGCTAACATGCGGGGACGTCTCAGCCAAGTGAGGACACGTTCAGCTTTCTGTGGACAGCGTCTGTAAAACTTATTTAAAGTGTTAAATAAGAATAAAACCATCTCTGTGACGCTGACATGAGGATGTTCTGCGTGTGAAACTGAAACCTCAGACTGAGTTTGAGGTTTGAGGTCAGCGCTGATGTTGTGTGTGTTGGTGTGTGTGTGCCACACGCGAACTGAACATACGTGTTGGAATCTTGACGTTTCGGGGACGTGGTGAGGTGGACGGTGTTTCCGTGACTCGTCCTTTGCATTCCTGGACAAACGCTCTGTGTTTGTCAGTCTGTGGTTTTCATCTCTTCGCGCTCGATATTCAAACGAGCTGATAAAATGTGTCCTCTGTGTCAAACATGCAAATCCAGACGCAGAGTTCAGTTAGTGAGTCTGTAACGACTGAACACGCCTTGGACAGTAATCAGAGTAACTGAGTATATTTACTGTATTCCACCTCATGTTACGTTCACTCCTCTCATAGATGATGACAGTCGGGCTGCGTCCAGCTCCGCTCCATCAGAGCAGACTGTGTATTAGTACCTTTAGTAGTAGTAGTAGTACATAATGCATAAAGCATCCTGTTCTTAGCTGCAGGTCAGTCTGATGACATGACAGCTGTTGCTATGGTTACATGAAACGCTGCTGATTCAGACTCAGAGAAACTTTGAAATCATGAAGCAGCCAATGAGAACACGACATGAACTCTGTGTCAGCGTGACAGTCAGGTGACTGCGTGAAGTGGACGGTGTGTGTGTGTGTGTGTGTGTGTGTGTGACTGCGTGAAGTGGGCGGTGTGTGTGTGACTGCGTGAAGTGGACGGTGTGTGTGTGACTGTGTGAAGTGGACGGTGTGTGTGTGACTGCGTGAAGTGGACGGTGTGTGTGTGACTGCGTGAAGTGGACGGTGTGTGTGTGTGTGTGACTGCGTGAAGTGGACGGTGTGTGTGTGTGTGTGTGTGTGTGACTGTGTGAAGTGGACGGTGTGTGTGTGTGTGTGTGACTGCGTGAAGTGGACGGTGTGTGTGTGTGTGTGTGTGTGTGACTGTGTGAAGTGGACGGTGTGTGTGTGTGTGTGTGACACGGCTGTTTAACTTCTGTTTAACTCACACAGCTAAAGAACAGTCTCCAGACAACGTGCTCATAAAAGTGTCATCGCTGTTAAACTGACGGCGTCTACGATGAAGAAGATGATCGATGATCGCCTGTCCCTGCAGGTGATCTGTCCCTGCAGGTGATCTGTCCCTGCAGGTGATCTGTCCCTGCAGGTGATCTGTCCCTGCAGGTGATCTGTCCTTGCAGGTGATCTGTCCCTGCAGGTGATCTGTCCCTGCAGGTGATCTGTCCCTGCAGGTGATCTGTCCCTGCAGGTGATCTGTCCTTGCAGGTGATCTGTCCCTGCAGGTGATCGCCTGTCCCTGCAGGTGATCGCCTGTCCCTGCAGGTGATCTGTCCCTGCAGGTGATCTGTCCCTGCAGGTGATCTGTCCTTGCAGGTGATCTGTCCCTGCAGGTGAGGGGCACGGCGCGGTCAGCTGGCCGTGAGCTTTGTGCAGTGACCCAAAGAAGGAGGCCGAGGACGCAGTGACGTGGACGATGATTGTTAATCGTTCTTTAACAGACAGAGTCACATCTTTGGATCTTTTGCAGCCGTCAGCGACAGGATCATAAAGTAACCATGACAGAGCGTGTAATCAAGTACATTTACTCGAGTACTGTAGTTTAGTACAAATGATCCTTCACTTCGTGTCCTGGTACGAGCTCATCGTGTTTCCTGGTGCTCAGACTGAGTGACGGTCTGCAGGACAGGAAGTGTCTTTATAATTAAAGTAAACGAAACGAGACGACGTGTCACCTTCGACCGACAGACCTCGCAGTTATTCGTGTCTGTGGCTCCTGTCTGTGGCTCCTGTCTGTGGCTCCTGTCTGAGGCTCCTGTCTGGCCTCGCTGGTCGGCTGTCAGCAGGTCGTCTGTCCTGCTTCACGCCTTCTTTCATTTCCTGTTTCTGTCACGGCTCAGAGGAAGTAGCCACCTGAGACACAGCACAGGTACTCTGTGTCCCCTCAGTCATTATCATTAACCTGTGAGCTGCTCACACACACCTTAAACACACACACACACACAGTGTGCCTGTGTGTTTAAGGTGTGTGTGCTGTGTTTGGCAGTTAGTTGGTCAACAGTCCTGCTTCCTCATTCTCTCAGGTTGGTTCATTGTTAACCGGCAGAGCTGCTTCCTGTTGGCGTTGTTCCTGAAATGAGTCATTCAGTGAAAGTGTCGAGACCTGACGGAGCTGATCCCAGGTCAGCTGGAAGCCTGCGGAGTGTGTGTGTGTGTGTGTGTGAACACACTGTAGTTTATTTAGACACAGCAGATCATAAAGTTACAAACAGGCAGAATTGATGAAGTATATGAAGCATTTTATTGGGACGGTGGACTCATGTTCAGGACAGAGGTCAGATGAAGCCGTTTGTTATCTGAGGTGGACAAACTGCTGGAAAGATGAACGCAGCGTGTCGAGTCCATCAGCCTGAGAGCTGCACATCGGACCCAAACACACCGACCCTGCAGTGACTCCAGCAGAAGCTTCCAGAGTGACTTTAATATCATCGAGCCACTTTGTGGAGATCTCAGACGTGCAGTCCAAGGAGAATGAGCCTGGATCAGTCTGGATCAGGACAGTCCGAGCTCTGGTTCTGGACCCGTCCTCTTCAGGAGTGGGACGTACGCTGTGCTGTGCTGCCGTGCTAGATGCCAGCAGCTTCACGTGTCGAGGGCGGTTTCATAGGTTCCTAAAAATCACCATGTTTTTCTGTGACGCTCTGCCGCTGCATGTGTTTTTATGCAGACGACACGTTTCTGTGCACTCACAAACCACGAAGGCCGACCGTGCCGACACGATGTGCACAGAAGGCCGATGCTAAGCTGCCATGCTAGTTGCCATGGTTTTCTGGTTTCTGACTTCCTGTCCTCTGCTGCTGGCTGCACCACATGACTAAATTTAACCATGTCACTGTTCACAAACAGCAACAACATGTCAGCATTAAAAACCTCCACGACTACCCAGAGAAACAAAAAGAAGTTCTTTAAGTCTCGCCTGCAGAACTTTAAAGAACTTTCTTAGATTTAAAAGTCTGTCTCAGGTTGATGGACTGACCTGGATACAGAACATGGACGTCCTGAACGTGAACTGTCTGCACTTTAATGTGTCACACGGAGAGTGCAAGCACGACAACTGCTGAAGCTGACCGTGATCGTTCTGATGATGGTGACATTTAAACGTCTCAGACCTGTCGACCTGTAGGTGGACTGTCTGCACTGAGACACTCACAGAAGATCTGCAGAAACACTGATATTATTATTATTATTATTATTATTATTATTATATTTATGTGTGTGTGTGTGTGTGTGACAGATGGTGCGTTCACAGACCTCTATGTTCAAGAGAGAACTGGGTTTGACGACTGAGACCGGAGCTCTGAAGGAAAACATCAAGAAGAACAGATACAAAGACATCCTGCCATGTAGGAACATCTCTATGTCCTTCCTTCCTTCCTTCCTTCCTTCCTTCCTTCCTTCCTTCCTTCCTTCTCAGAACAGAGCTCACGTTTGTTTCTTTGTTTGCAGACGATCAGTCGCGGGTGGTTTTGTCTCTGCTGACATCAGACTGTGACTCTGATTACATCAACGCCAGCTTCATCAAGGTGACTCACAGCAGCAGCTAATCTTACTGACTAGTCCAGCAGCAGTCAGCCAGCTCGGCGTCTGTCTTTCAGCCTTTTATTTCACCAAGCTCTCACCAACCACTAAAAGTCAGTCCCAGATTTACTCTTGTCCATCGTGTCCAGAGAAGCTGCTGCCTGTAAAACTCCTGGACCATAAAATCTGATCCAGCTTCACCAGAATCAGTGAAATAGTTGGTGCTGTGTGACTTAGTGCCGTAAAGCGTTACGTACTTCTCCCGACCCGGAGCCCAAAGTTACATAGTGTGAGAACAGACGTACGACTGACAGAGACACCGTTCACCTGATCACAGGTCACCTGATCACAGGTCACCTGATCACAGGTCAGCTGATCACAGGTCACCTGATCACAGGTCACCTGATCACAGGTCACCTGATCACAGGTCAGCTGATCACAGCTGATCACAGGTCAGTGTGGATCAGCAGCAGGTGAACTGTTCTGTCTGCTGCGTTCACTGTCCTCTCCTCTGTGTGGTTGTAATGCTGCTGTCTGTCCTGCAGGGGGCGTCAGCAGACTGCAGGTACATCGCCTCTCAGGCTCCTCTGAGCGCCACGCTCGTCGACTTCTGGAGGATGATCTGGCAGCACGACGTCAAGGTGCGAGAAACAAACACACCCTGAACCATGAATCAGGTTTGACTGTTTTATGAGCTGATGAATGTTTGTGTGTGTCAGGTGATCGTCATGGCCTGCAGAGAGGTCGAGATGGGAAAGGTAAACTCACCTGACGGATTCAGACTGATGAGCTGCTCTTCATTCACAGCACAGTAAAACATGTTTCATATCGTCTGCAGAAAAAGTGTGAGTGTTACTGGAGTCCACCTCATCAGTCAGCTGACTTTGGACCGTTCAGTGTGTCCACGGTAAGAACACACACACACACACACACACACACACACACACACACACACACACACACACACAGCTCATCATGTGTTTGCAGCAGGAGGAAACTCGTCTGAACGAAGACCTGGTGATCAGAACTCTGACGGCCACGTACCAGCAGGTAACAGCACCTCCTCTTCCTCTTCCTCCTCCTCTTCCTCTTCCTCCTCCTCCTCCTCCTCTTCCACCTCCTCCTCCTCCTCCTCCTCATCTTCGTCCTCCTCCTCCTCCTCTTCCTCTGATCAGAGCCACGAGGAGTTCACATGATCGAATGTCCAACATAAATCTGAACTCAGAGTTTGAAACATGTCATGTTAAGTTATTAAGTTAGTCATGCCATGTGCTCCTCCTCCTCCTCCTCCTCCTCCTCCTCCTCCTCCTCCTCCTCCTCCTCCTCCTCCTCCTCCTTCAGGACACCCATTCACTGATTCAGTATCAGTTCTTGTCGTGGCCGGATCACGACGTTCCCTACGAGGCTGCAGGAGTTCTGGACCTGCTGGAGAGAGTCAGAACCAGCCAGGGAACACACACCTCACCTATGCTGATACACTGCAGGTACACACACACACCCACACACAAAGCAGGAGGCTGTGAATATGCAGCAGGTAACACCTGCTAACGATGGCACGGCTAACATGCATCTGTTCCTGTGTGTGTGTGTGTGTGTGTGTGTGTGTGTATGTGTGTGTGTGTGTGTGTATGTGTGTATGTGTGTGTGTGTGTGTGTGTGTGTGTGTGTGTGTGTGTGTGTGTGTGTGTGTGTGTGTGTGTGTGTATGTATGTGTGTGTGTGTCACAGTGCAGGCTGTGGGAGGACAGGAGTCATCTGTGCTCTCGACTACATCCATGACCTGCTGGTTACCAAGGTAACACACGATAACACAGCATGTGACAACACGAACTGACTGAAGACAAACTCTGAAACAACCAAAGTAATCCAGAGTACTCGAGTATTTACTCTGATTACATTACTTCTGATCAATCTAATATCTGAGGACATCAGAAACATTTTGTCCATAAAGTCTGATCCAGCAGTCGGCTAATGTTACTGCAGTGTAAGACTTTTATTGTGACAGCTTCCTGTTTGTTTGTCCTGCAGCAGATCACAGCAGACTTCAGCATCATGAAGATCATCCTGGAGCTCCGTAAACAGAGACCGTCTGCTGTCCAGACCAAAGTACGAACACGTGACGCTGAGCGTCCAATCAGAACTGAAGGACTTCATCATGAAGTCTGAGGGGGTCTGTCAGTCGGTGTCAGTCGGTGTCAGTCGGTGTCAGTTGGTGTCTGTCAGTGTCTGTCAGTTGGTGTCAGTCGGTGTCTGTCGGTGTCTGTTGGTGTCAGTTGGTGTCAGTCGATGTCAGTCGGTGTCAGTCGGTGTCAGTCGGTGTCAGTTGCTGTCTGTTGGTGTCAGTAGGTGTCAGTTGCTGTCTGTTGGTGTCAGTTGCTGTCTGTTGGTGTCAGTCGATGTCAGTTGCTGTCTGTTGGTGTCAGTTGCTGTCTGTTGGTGTCTGTTGGTGTCTGTCGGTGTCTGTTGGTGTCTGTCGGTGTCAGTTGGTGTCAGTTGGTGTCAGTCGATGTCAGTTGCTGTCTGTAGGTGTCAGTTGCTGTCTGTTGGTGTCAGTTTGTGTCAGTCGATGTCAGTTGCTGTCTGTAGGTGTCAGTTGCTGTCTGTTGGTGTCAGTTTGTGTCAGTCGATGTCAATTGGTGTCTGTCAGTGTCTGTCAGTTGGTGTCAGTTGGTGTCTGTCGGTGTCTGTTGGTGTCTGGCGGTGTCTGTCAGTTGGTGTCAGTCGGTGTCTGTCGGTGTCTGTTGGTGTCAGTCGGTGTCAGTCGGTGTCTGTCGGTGTCTGTCGGTGTCAGTTGTTGTCTGTTGGTGTCTGTTGTTGTCAGTCGGTGTCAGTCAGTGTCAGTCGATGTCAGTTGGTGTCTGTTGGTGTCTGTTGGTGTCAGTTGGTGTCAGTCGATGTCAGTTGCTGTCTGTTGGTGTCAGTCGATGTCAGTCGGTGTCTGTCGGTGTCAGTTGATGTCTGTTGGTGTCTGTTGGTGTCAGTTGGTGTCAGTCGGTGTCTGTTGGTGTCTGTTGGTGTCTGTTGGTGTCAGTTGGTGTCAGTCGATGTCAGTTGCTGTCTGTTGGTGTCAGTCGATGTCAGTCGGTGTCAGTTGATGTCAGTTGGTGTCTGTTGGTGTCAGTCGTTTCAGTTGGTGTCTGTTGCTGTCTGTTGCTGTCTGTTGGTGTCAGTTGCTGTCTGTTGGTGTCTGTTGGTGTCATTTGGTGTCTGTTGGTGTCTGTTGCTGTCAGTTGGTGTCAGTTGCTGTCTGTTGGTGTCTGTTGGTGTCATTTGGTGTCTGTTGGTGTCTGTTGGTGTCAGTTGCTGTCTGTTGGTGTCTGTTGCTGTCTGTTGGTGTCAGTTGGTGTCAGTTGCTGTCTGTTGGTGTCTGTTGGTGTCTGTTGCTGTCTGTTGGTGTCAGTTGTCATCAGTGTGACTCTTTGGGTGGAGCAGGTCACACAGTGACATCACACACTTTAAACAACAGTCTGCAGTGAAGTGTTGAACTTCCTGTTTCCTGTCAGGATCAGTATCACTTCATCTTCACCACCGTCACCGTCATGTTCGAGCGAGTCCTGCAGTCGTCCCGCGGGCCCGCTCTACTCCAACCTGCCTGAGGTAAAACACTGTTAACGTGAGCGTAACGTGAGTGTTCACGAGGTCAGCCAGGCAGCTAAAGAGCAGCTGCAGAAAGAGGAAGTGCTGCACACGCTGACTTCCTGTATGTAAATTCACTGCAGCAGAAGGTTTGACAGTAAAAGTCAGAGAGACGACCGTCTGCTGACACACACCAACTCAAACTAACGAACCTCCAGACGACACACGCTCAGGTACGTTCACTTTCCATCAGATCAGCCTGCAGCATTCATCTGTGAGGACACAGCTCTGCTCAGTGATTACATATTCATAACTCATGTTTGTTGTTAGTGAAGCTCGGTCCTGTGCGGCAGTGAAATGATTTTAAACTGACTGTTTGTGTGAAGCTCGCTAACTTTAGCACAGAAACATTCAGATGATTCAAAGGAGAAGCAGCAAATCTGAAAAACAATCTGTCGATACGCATCTGATCCCACACAAAGCCCGCCCCTTTCTGCTCTGTGCTCCAATCACAGCTCAGTATTCCCCTGACAACTTCAAGGGGGCGGGACTTCATGTTTTGTTTGTAAAGTTCAAGATTTACTCTGATGGAGTCGAGTACAAGTAAAGTACAAGTACTTCATATTTGTACTTGAGTACAGTACTTAGTTACAAACTAACAAAGTTATGAAATCAGAACAGAAACAGGAAACAAGTGAAGAAGTGTCGTTAGCTAACGCTCGGGAACCACACAACAACACTCGTGTCACACGTTAGCTTCAGCGCAGCTCACATGCTACTGGGCTTGCTAAGTTGTTTGCACGCTAGGTTAGTTTGTCCAACGACTGAAGAGTCATCGCTTCTTTTTCTTCACAGTCCTGTCGCTTCAGAGGCTAACAGGATGTTACAGCACACAGTAATGCTAACATGCTACTGAAGTTTATTTAGCATCGTTCAGACGAACAATTCAGTAAATCGGACATGAAACCGTCTGTTTGATTCTTTTAGATATTATTCTGTGTTCTATGTAATATATATAATATATATAATATATGTAATACATATAATGTATATTATTAAGTTATACTGTTTTACAGAGCTAGCATTAACGTAACAAGCTAACATCAGTGTTTGTGCAGCTTGACATTCGTCTTGTAAGATCCAATCAGCTGCCATGATGTCTTCATGTTTTAACATCAGGCACTGTCACCATGTGACCGTCAGACCGAACACGATATAAAAGACAGAAATGAAAACCAGAGGGGGTTTTAAAACCCTTGAAAACCTGGAAACCAGCTGCATGTTTTTGAAAAGACTTTCCAGGCCCTTAAAAATAACCTGATAAACTTTCTGTTTCTGACAGCTGAAAAAAACAGAGAAGAACAAAAAGACACCTGCTGCCAAGAGGTACCTGTCTGCCTGTCTGTCTGCCTGCCTGTCTGTCTGTCTGCCTGTCTGTCTGCCTGCCTGCCTGTCTGTCTGTCTGTCTGTCTGCCTGCCTGTCTGCCTGTCTGCCTGCCTGTCTGCCTGCCTGCCTGTCTGCCTGCCTGCCTGTCTGTCTGCCTGCCTGCCTGCCTGTCTGCCTGCCTGTCTGCCTGTCTGCCTGCCTGTCTGCCTGCCTGCCTGTCTGTCTGCCTGTCTGCCTGCCTGCCTGTCTGCCTGTCTGTCTGTCTGTCTGTCTGTCTGTCTGTCTCTGGCAGAGGACAGATAGACAGGATGTCTCACCCTAAGGTGTTAAATTAACACTTTCTCACCCTCCTCTGCCGTCCCTCCGTCCCCATATGTTACCATGTTACCGTGGAAACGCAGCAGAGA
Organism: Nibea albiflora; assembly: GCA_014281875.1. Taxonomy (NCBI): domain Eukaryota; kingdom Metazoa; phylum Chordata; class Actinopteri; family Sciaenidae; genus Nibea; species Nibea albiflora. The sequence continues at coordinate 21,201,287 of CM024793.1, read as the reverse complement.
GAGGGCATAGAGGAAACAGGAGGAAGGAGAAGTAGGAGGCTAGGATACAAGGAGAGCTGATGGATTAAGAAGACAGGAAAGAAGTCCTCTCCTTTAAAGGAGAGAAGGAAAGGAGGCGAGGAATGACAGAAGAAACAAGGAGAGGATATAAGGGAGGAAACAAGGAGAGGATATAATGGAGGAAACAAGGAGAGGATATAAGGGAGGAAACAAGGAGAGGATATAAGGGAGGAAACAAGGAGAGGATATAAGGGAGGAAACAAGGAGAGGATATAAGGGAGGAAACAAGGAAAGGAAAGAATAATGGAGGAAACAAGGAGAGGATATAGGGGAGGAGTCTGATGATGAAGATGATGGTGATGATAAATCACAGGCTGACCTCTTCCTGTCACATTCAGCCGCTGTGGTTAGCCCACACTGGTTACAAACTCTGTCACCATGGCGACAGGTCAGAGCAGGAAGTTGAGCAGAGTGACTTCCTGCTGAGATGTAAATATTGAGCGGTGCGTGTGCTCCAGTCTCTCAGGAGGTGTAGGTTCAAATCCCACCACTGTACATCAGTGTGCTGGCCTCAGGTGTGCTGGCCTCAGGTGTGCTGGCCTCAGGTGTGCTGGCCTCAGGTGTGCTGGCCTCAGGTGTGCTGGCCTCAGGTGTGCTGGCCTCAGGTGTCCTGGCCTCAGGTGTGCTGGCCTCAGGTGTCCTGGCCTCAGGTGTGCTGGCCTCAGGTGTGCTCCTCTGCTCCTCCTCCTAGCTGAATGTCAGCTGATCAGAATGAAACCAGAGAGAGGAAGGTCAGCTGACAGAACACTTCCTCCGACAGTCTGATGATCTGTGACACGTCTTCTTCTCTCTATGAAGATAAAACTAGTTAGCCTAGCTTAGCATAAAAAACGGAAGCAGGGGGAAACAGCTAGCCTGGCTCTGCCCACACATGCTAATGCTATTAGCCGCTAACACTCGCTCTTCCTGTTTACAGAGTGTCACAGCTGACTGACATGAGTGACACGTACGCTGTGGTCAACAAGCCCAAACACCCCCACCCACCTTCACCAAACCCCGCCTACTCCACTGTAGCCACGCCCAGATCCAGGTAAACAAACACCTTCGTCAAAGACAGTGAACAGATGACATCACATATTATAAATATAAAATGTTTTAGCTGAAACTAGTTTATTATATGTTAACCTTAAAATAACTTAAAAAGAACATAAAACAAACTTAAACTTACACTTCAAAAACTTTAAAACAAACATTAAACAAACGTTAAACAAACATTATTTGTAGTGATCTCAGTAGTGTGTCAGAGTGAAGCTGTGTGTGTGTTCATGTTTGAATCAGTGTGCCGTCAAACATCCAAGACCCCGGAAAAGTATTCGAGTACTTTAAAAGTATTCGAGTACTTACGTCTAACTGAGCTAACATTAAAGTAACGCTGAGCTAACATTAAAGTAACGCTGAGCTAACATTAAAGTAACGCTGGTCTAACATTAACGTAACGCTGGTCTAACATTAAAGTAACGCTGAGCTAACGTCCTCAGGACTCCGTCCCATCACTATGACAACGACACCGCGGCGGCGGCGCCGCTCTACAGCACCGTTAGGCCTCGAGCTAAACCTGCGAGCCGCCAACACTCGACCACGCCCATCTATGACACTGACAACACCGACCAATCACAGAGTGGGGGAGGGAACCACACCGCTTGCTAGCAACAGCGGAGACTATCACCTGATGCCAGGTAAGTAGGAGAGGAGGTAAGGAAAGGAAAGGAGGTAAGGATGGAAGGATGAAACGTGTCTGACTGACTGTTTCTCTTCCAGCTGATCCAGCTGATGATGATTATGAAGATTTTCTCCTCCTCAGCCACAGACGTGACCAACCCCGTGTTCACCTGGAGGATCGGTCAGTACACCTGTTCACCTTCTTAAAGGGACAGCGCGTCATTTAGAGAAACAAAACTCTCTGCTGCGTTTAACTCAAAATTTTAACTGGTGTCAGAACCGAAAGACTTCCTGAGACAGCGTTCACCGCTCAGACTGAGCGCGTGCCAGACTGGAATCAGCTGATGATAAAAGTCCAGCATCAGTCGACAGTAGCTCATCACGGTGGCGACTAAACAACGTTGTATCAATGTTTCCTGAATGTTTGAATGTGTTTTTGTCTTTTCAGGGTTTAACTGTCGGATCCAGAAGCCCAGAGGACCCAGAGAGCCTCCAGCTGAGTGGAGCCGCCTGGAGAGATGAAGCGCCTGGACTGGGTCACCTGGACTGGGTCACCCGGCCTGGGTCACCTCTGGGTCACCTGGACTGGGTCACCTCTGGGTCACCTGGACTGGGTCACCTCTGGGTCACCTGGACTGTGTTTGTAACTGACTGTGATGCTTTGATATTTATGTTCTGTTGATGTGATGTCAGATGTTTTCTCACTTTTCTTCTTTTTTAATTCTGAAAAAATAAACGTGTAAACAAACAGCTGTTTATCTCATATTTCCAGACTGTGTGTTATTATAACGTTATTATAGCGTTATTGTAACTGTTGAAAGAACTTCTGTTCCAGGACTGACCACCAGGAGGCAGCAGAGCAACACAAACACCAGCTGTGTGTGTGTGTGTGTGTGTGTGTGTGTGTGTAACGCGCTGTGTGTTTGTTGCATCAGGCTGTTTGAGAGGAGGAAGTGGCCGAAAATCAAGAAACCTTCATCGTTTGACTGTGTTTGACTGTTTGACTGATTGACTGTGTTTGACTGTTTGACTGATTGACTGTGTTTGACTGTGTTTGACTGTTTGACTGATTGACTGTGTTTGACTGTTTGACTGTGTTTGACTGTGTTTGACTGACTGTTTGACTGACTGTTTGACTGTGTTTGACTGACTGTTTGACTGTGTTTGACTGTTGACTGTGTTTGGTGTTTGACTGTGTTTGACTGTTTGACGTTACGATTGACTGTGTTTGAACTGTTTGACTGTTTGACTGGTGTGACTGTTGTTTGACTGTTTGACTGGTTGACTGTGTTTGACTGTGTTGACTGTGTTTGACTGTGTTTTGACTGTTTGACTGTGTTTGACTGTGTTTGACTGATTGACGTGTTTGACTGTGTTTGACTGTTTGACTGTTTTGACTGTGTTTGACTGTTGTTTGAACTGTTGCTTTGGCTGTGTTTGACTGTGTTTTGACTGTTGACTGTGTTTGACTGTGTTTGACTGTTTGACTGTGTTTGACTGTGTTTGACTGTTTGACTGTGTTTGACTGTGTGACTGTGTTTGACTGTGTTTGACTGATTGACTGTGTTTTGACTGTTTGACTGTGTTTGACTGGTTTGACTGTTTGACTGTGTTTGACTGTTGACTGACTGTTTGACTGGTTTGATGTTTGGACTGTGTTTGACTGTGTTGATGTTGACTGGTTTTGGACTGTTTGATGTGTTGACTGTTTGACTGTTTGACTGTGTTTGACTGTTGACTTGACTGTGTGAGTGTTGACTGGTGGTTTGACTGTGTTTGACTGTTTGACTGTTTGACTGTGTTGACTGTTTGACTGTTTGACTGGTGACTGTTTGACTGTGTTTGACTGTTTGACTGTGTTTGACTGTTTGACTGTGTTTGACTGTGTTTGAGTGTTTGACTGTGTTTGACTGTGTTTGACTGTTTGACTGTGTTTGACTGTTTGACTGTGTTTGACTGTGTTTGACTGTGTTTGACTGTGTTTGAGTGTTTGACTGTGTTTGACTGTTTGACTGTGTTTGACTGTTTGACTGTTTGACTGTGTTTGACTGTTTGACTGTTTGACTGTGTTTGACTGTTTGACTGTGTTTGACTGTGTTTGACTGTTTGACTGTTTGACTGTGTTTGACTGTGTTTGACTGTTTGACTGCGTTTGACTTGTCGGCACGCTGCCTCAGTTTCCTGTCTGTTTGGTTCCAGAGGTCCGATCTGGGACGGCTGGAAGGGCTGAGTCGCCTTATTGGTTTGGCGTGGTCGTCGAGTCGTCAATGCCCCACCACGCCCGACTCACCTGTCAGCCAATCAGCTTCTGCCATCTCTGTGACATCCTTTAGGCCCGCCCACCCTGCTGCTCAGGGAGACGCTGGGACGAATCACTCAACGCTCCTCTTCATCAGCTGCTCCTCCTCATCGTCATCGTCTGAGGAGGCAGCTCTGCATGGAGGAGGAGGATCATGGTGATGAAGAGGAGGAGGAGGTGTTTGCCCTGGGTTTAGTCTGTCAGGTGGATGAATGAAGCTCAGCGATGTCCTGCTGTGGACAAGAGCAGCAACAAAACAGATGATGACATAAAGAAGGCAAACCTAAAAAAACCAACGCGTACACGTTACCTTGCTGAGTTTACTGCTGCCTGAAGCACACGGTGAGACGGATGGAGGCAGAGGTGGAGCAGCAGCTCTCTTCTGAATGTTTCAGTCCATGAAGATCGATGGAAGGCTTCAGTTCAGCTCCGTCTGATGACAATGAAAATACTCGGAACACCTCATTCACTTAGTCTGAGATTTTTTTAGGTTTGCCCTTTTTTAATGTTGCTAATCGTGTTTTTGCTGCTCACACTGACAGCAGTGCAGGACTGAGCTTCTTCTTCACTGCCTCTTTAAACATCCATCAGATCACTGATGTAACCTGTTCTGAGGTCAGCTTAACCACTGAGAACATGCAGATTTACAGATTTATGAAACAATCCTGGAGGATGAACGCAGAGTGAGACAGAACGACCTGAAAACATTATATATATATATACATACATATAAAACTCATAGTTCAGGTTATATTTTATTTCTGGCAGTAGATTAAATTTAAAATTTAAAATTAAATGTTACACACAGATCTTTAACGTCTGAGAATCTCCTCCTCCTCATCTTCAGGTGACCTCCCAGCGGCCATATTTGTTTTGTAATGTTCATATTTAGTCTTCTAACATCATTCAGACATTAAAGGACCTGTCCTCCATGTTGTTGTTACTAAACTCAGACTGAGGCGGAAGTCGAACACTGTGACATCACTGCTGATGTCATTTCTTTTCTTTGTTTTTTTTACTTCTTCCACTAACTTGAGTTGGTTACCGTGGTGACCGGCAGCTTCACTGACGACAGAGCTACAAGTTGTACTAACCTGGTGACTGACTACAGTACCCACGATGCAACGCAGCAGCCCTGAAGAGACGACGAGAACATTTTGTAAAAAAAAGAAAAAAGGGCCGTATGTGAGCCAATAAAAAGAGGACTACATTGTGATGTCACTTCTGGTTTTGTGTCACCATGTTTTGTATTTTTTACTTGTGTTAACCATCAAACATCATCGTCCAATCACAGTTCACCTGTTTCCTCCTCTCAGCTGATTGTTGTTTACTTTTTGAGTTGGCGTCCATCTTGTCCTCGTGGTCTGAGATGTCCAGAGTTCTAAATTTCATGTAACTTATAAAAATGTAAAATATAACTGTAGAAAAACTCGACTGGATTCACACAAGACGTGAAAATAAGATTGAAGATTTCAAACGTGACTTTTATTTTAAATTTTTATCTTTTTGCTGATGATGACATTTTTTTAAAAACTTGAATATTGAGACATCAGAAGTGTTAAAATCACCTCGCAGACACTTTGACACTGTTAAATCCAAAAATCTGCCACGCGTAGACGGAACAGCCAAAGCAGACACGGACACATCTCACACACATCAACCTGAGTCTCCATAAGTCCCCATGTTCAAAACTTCACCGCAGAAATAAACATGTTTACAGCCTGGTACAAAAAACTGTTTTGGTCTCTGATTGGATAAGATTTGGTCACGTGACCTCGTGTCGCTCTGATCTGATTCTAACGGTGTCAAAGTGTCTCGGTGATTTCTTCTTTCCTGTGTGAGTACAACCAGTCTGCTGTCGATAGAGTTTGTTTTTTAACCCCAAATGTATTGATTGGTTGATTGATTGATCGGTTGGTTTATTGGTTGATTGCTCTGCGGTGCTATTTGCTGTCTAACAACTCTCTAGGAAAAAGCTCCTGGTTGTGTTTGAATGTATTTGTAAATGTTTAGGTGTGTTCTCTAAAGACGCACACTAGAGTCGGACCTTTCTGGACCAGCTGAGTCTTCTTGGTTCTGAACCGGAGATAGACTCTCTCTCACACACACACACACACACACACACACTGAAGGACAAACTGCTGGCACTTTGATTGGTGCACGGCAGGATGAACGGACCAATGGAGGGTTCATGTTGACGGGAATGACGACGCGTGATGTAAACCTCATACTGATCTAACACACCTGTACAGTCACCTGACACTGACCTGTGGACACAGTGATTGGTTTAGTTTGTGAATAAAGTGTCGAATGCCAAAACTGACCCATTTCTTCTCTTCACAGTGAGCGTGTTGAAATCTTTTTATAGTTACACTGTCAGCATGTGTGCAGAGTCAGCGTCAGTATTGTTCACACTTCATGGTGGACAGAGGAAGTTAGAGAAGTCATCAAACTGTCAACAGGCATTTATTTTCATTCTTTAACTACACTGAAGATTTCAGTCAGAAAGTTTGGACTACAGTAAAACTCACATCAAACACAGTCTGCTTTGTCAACGTTTCTGATTGTGCTTCGGATTTTTTGTCCAGTCGGGACGAAACAGGTCCGAGAGAACAAATTTGTAGCTAACGCGTTAGCTACATGTCATGTACTGTACGTGTCATATTTAAATGTCATCAGTGACTAACATAAGTCGCACCGGGCTCCGTGACTAATAATTGAACTTAACTTGCCAGTTAGCCATCAAAGACAGACCGGACACACTTCGGCACAGCGGCGATCAGTTCCACCATCCGCGTCACGGTCGTGCCCGGTGGAGTCGTCGTCCCGTCTCGGTTTCATTTTGTCGTCTGGCAGCTCTACAAACATGCAGATCTCCAGATTCTCAGCACCAATCAGGAACGTTTTCACTCACACGTGATCAAACCAAAACGCACTCGACACGCGGCGCACAAACCAGTTCACACTGCTTTACAGAGCAGAAACAGAGAAACATATGGACATGTTTACATACAGGAGATGCAGATCCGTGTGTCTCCGTGATCGCGGAGCACAAACACAGCAGACAGAAATCCACGGCACAAATCAAACGTCACACAAACTGCAGAAACACGGACGGTGTGTGAAGAGGCGGCGAGCTTCACTCGGCGACCTGCAGAACACACAGCGCAAACGCATTAAAAACGTTAAACAAACGTATATAAAACACGTCGGGCTGGAATGTGTGACTCACCACGGCGACCTTGTTGGTCTGTTCGCGGGTTCGAATCCGCAGCTTGTTGACGGTCGTCTCGGCGATGTCGGCTCTCTCCTCGGCGTCGTCCAGCTCGTGCTGGACTTTCCTGAAACGCACCGCGGAGCAGCTCACCTGCTCCTCCTGGTGGACGCACAGAGGAGCGACAGCTTGGTAAGCTAATGTTAGCAGCATGCTAACAGGAAATGAGTCCACAAAGTGATAAAGACTCACGGCGTTCTCGGCTTGTCTCTTGTAGCTCTTGACTTTGGTTTGAAGCTTATCGATGAGCTCCTGCATCCTCAGCAGAGTCTTCCTGTCCTCCTCCGACTGCAGGACGACAAACAGAACCAATCAGAGCACAGAACCAACAGAACCTCTGCAGCAGCCGGGCGCTGTGAGGCGATCAGACCTGGTACGTCAGCTCTTTGCACTTCCTCTCGTAGCGGCGGACTCCTTTCTGATACTCCTCGCTCTTCTTCTGCTCCACCATCAGCTCCGTCTGAAGCTCCCTCACCTGAACACAACAAGAGCTCCTGTCAGCCAATCAGAGTTCACATCGTAGCAGACCAGGTTTCTTTCTGGACTCACTCTGGTCTCCAGTTTATGAAGCTGTTTCTTTCCTCCCTTCAGCGCCATCTGCTCCGTCTCGTCCAGTTTGACCTGCAGCTCTGTCACAAAACGTTCAACAGTTCATCAGCAGGAAGTCCTTCATGAGCCGCCATGGCGTGTTTCATGCCGTGTGTTCTACCTTTCCACCGTGGACACCATGTTCTTCTTCATCCTCTCCAACATGTTGCTGCTGTCCTGCTCCTTCTTCAGCTCCTCGGCCATCAGAGCCGCCTGGTGAGACATGAAGAGGAGTCAGGACACGTTTAACAAGAAGAGTGGATGAGGAGGTGACACACAGGGTCAGAGGTCAGCACTGACATCAGTGATGGCCTTCTTGGCTTTCTCCTCAGCGCTGCTCCTCTCCTGCACCACCTCGTCCACCTCTCCGGTCAGCACGGACACCTCGGCCTCCAGCTTCCTCTTGTGGTTCACCAGACCCGTGTTCTGTAACACAGGAACCAGCCAATCAGATCGCCGAGCCGTCGGCCTGTTGGCGAGCTCAGAGTGCGTCTCTGTGTTCGTACCTGTGCGGCCAGCAGGTTGACTCTCTCCGCCACCTCCACCAGCTCCAGTTCGGCCATCTTGCGGGAGTGGTCGGTTTGTTCGAGGATCACGCGAAGCTCCTCCTCCTCCGCCGTCATCAGCGAACAGCGCCGCTCCAATAGGACAATCTGCTCTTTGAGCTGATTGGTCAACTGGACTTTATCTTCCAGCTCCACCTGGAGCTCTTTCACCTGTTACGGACACGTAATGGTTCAAAGGTCACGTTCCTTTAGTATGACGAGTTGTACATCGTCTGCATACGGTCCAAACCTGAGTCTGGAGGTATCTGATGGTCCTCTGGCCCTCGGCTGCCTGTTTGTTAGCGTGTCCCAGCTGGACCTCCATCTCGTTCAGGTCCGACTCCATCTTCTTCTTCAGACGAACCGCCTCGCTGCGACTCCGGACCTCCGCCTCCAAACTGGCCTGCATGGTCTCCATGGAGCGCTGGTGGCTGCGTCTGGAGGATGCTGCTGATGTTAGTAAGTTTATTCTGCTAACTTTTAAAGCTTTTACCTGAGATCTCCGTCTCCGTACCTGAGGTTGTCGATCTCCTCGTCTTTCTCTGTAATCTTGCGCTCGATCTCACTCCTGATCTGCTGCAGCTCCATCTGAAACCTCAAGGTCTTCCCCTCCTCGTGCTCAAGAGTCCCCTGATTGGTAGAAGACGCAGTAGTTTCAGTAAACGTTTGGTTGGTGATTGGTTGGTCGTCTACAGCAGGTGAGTTGGTTACCCTCCGCTTCCTCTAGAGCTGCTCGGATGTCCCTCTTCTCCACATCGAGGAGCTTCTTCATCCTCCTCCAGCTCGTGGATGGTCTTCCCTCCCTGACTGATCTGATCTGTCAGGTCCAGGATCTCATCTGACAAAGTCAATCACAACATTCACAACAGTGTCAGGCCTTCAGGATGGGAGCTAAAGCTTTCTCTGAGCTCTCTAGTAGATTCTCAGTTATTTATGTGGCTGCTCTACTTAAAGAAGGAGAAGGTACCTTGCAGTTCCTGTTTTCTCGTTCACCTCACCGTCTCCAGGTGGTCCAGAGCTTCTTCATAGCAGTTCTTCAGTTTGAAGAGCTCGGTGCTCAGGACTGCGGGACTCTTTCTGCGACAGCTTCCAGCT
>CM024793.1:21174267-21186767 GCA_014281875.1 Nibea albiflora | reverse complement strand
CATCAGCTTCCCTCTGGACATGGCCTGCACGGTGGTGAGGATCTGAGACAGACGGGAGTCCCTCATGTCCTCCAGCTGACCCAGCAGCCCGGCCTTAAAGAACACCTGGACGGACAGAGAAGATCTCAGGTCTCATTTTAACCTGCTGGTGTCAGTCACAGTGTCTGTGCCGTACCTTAGTCTGTCCAAACTTGTACTGTGTGTGGTCGATGTCCAGAGAGAACAGCAGCTTCTCCACGGCTTTCCTGCTGTCCACGAACGAGTCCTCTGGAATCGCAGTCGGATTCAAGATGCGATAACTGAAAGAAACACGGATTATTGAAGAGAGCTCGCTCGGTGTGACACACGGCTGACATCGGCTTCAGTGCGGCACCGACCGTTGTTTGAACTCGGCGTACAGGATGCGGTTTGGAAAGCCCTTCCTGCAGATCCTGATGCCCTCCAGGACTCCGTTACACCTCAACTGATGGAGCACCAGGAACGGATCCATCACGCCTGGAAAACACGTCAACACACACGTCAACACACACGTCAACACACACGTCAACACACACGTCAACACACACGTCAACACACACGTCAACACACGTCAACACACGTCAACACACGTCAACACACACATCAACACACGTCAACACACACGTCAACACACACATCAACACACACGTCAACACACACATCAACACACGTCAACACACACGTCAACACACACGTCAACACACACGTCAACACACACGTCAACACACACGTCAACACACACGTCAACACACGTCAACACACGTCAACACATGTCAACACACATCAACACACACGTCAACACACACATCAACACACACTCTCTGTGTGACAGTCAGAGGAGCTGTCCGTCTGTTACCTGGATTCTTGGACTCGTTGGGGATGATGCAGCGGACGAAGTGAGGCTGAGTGCTGCGCAGGTTAGCCATCAGTTTGTTCAGATTCTCCTGCATCCAAACACACAACAAGAGTTCATGAAGACAGCGAGCAGCAGAGTTCAGACTTCCTGTTCAGCGAGGTCTGAGCTCACCTTGTGTAACTGTGACACTGTCTGGAAGGAAGCTCCTTTCCTCTTCCTCTGTTTGGTGTCGGCGTTCGGATTAGCGGCTGAAACAGCACAAACAACATCAGCGTCACTCCACCCGTTAACGTCTGCGTCTCTTTCACACGTCTGTGTAGTTACCCATCTCAGAGCTGATGTAGTTCTCAAACAGTCCAGCCATCAGTTTGTTGGAGGACTTCTGGAACAGAACCACCACCGTCTCATTCAGAGGATCTCGGTTCTTATCCAGCCAGCCGGTGATGTTGTACGGCACCTGCAGCGGAGCACACAGAGACGAACGCAGAAGAAGAACGAGCTCAGCGCTCAGCAGATGACAGGAGCAGTCACACATCACTGCAGATTCTGGTGAGAAGGTGCCGCTCACGCTCACGGACTCCAACATCAGAAACTGCATCCTGAATTTAATTTAAACGTCGTGTGATGGAAACACGTCAGCCGTGAAAACAGCTGTTTACTTAATCACCTCATTTATTCCACGACACCGTGATCACATGACCTGTAAGGAAGGATCACTCACCACTCCGGCGTAGTGAACCAACTCAAAGTGCGTCTCGTATTTGCGCTTCTTGTCGGGTCGCGGCCGCTGGAAGTTGGGCGACTTGCCCAGATGGTTGTCGTAGAGTTTGGTTTTAAAGCTGAGGTCCGTGGCCTTGGGGAACATACACTCCTCCTCCATGATGGACAGAATACCCATCGGCTGAAAACCCAAAGTGCATTCGTTTGTGGTGCTGATATGACAGATATGTGAGGCTTACACACACACACACACACACACCCTCTCTATGAGGTCGATGCAGGCCTGCAGGTCCAAACCGAAGTCGATGAAGGTCCACTCGATGCCCTCCGTCTTGTACTCCTCCTGCTCCAGGATGAACATGTGGTGGTTGAAGTACTGCTGCAGCTTCTCGTTGGTGAAGTTGATGCAGAGCTGCTCGAAGTTGTTGAACTGCAGACAGAGATGAAGAGCGCGCTGTAGGCTGACACAGAGACAGGAGGACCACGCTGCGGCCCGCGCTCTCTCTCCTTACCTCAAAGATCTCGAAGCCGGCGATGTCGAGGACTCCGATGAAGTACTGCCGTGGCAGAGCGGTGTACAAGGACGAGTTGATGCGACTCACGAGCCACTTGAACATGCGGTCATAGGTGGCTTTGGCCAGAGCGGCCACTGCATAGTTCACCTGCAGAGTGAAAGCATCAGTCAGGTACAGGTGTGTTACAGACACAGTAAGACCTGATGGATGGATGGACCGTTACCTGCTCGACCGTCTGTCCCTTCACGATGAACTCGTTTCCCACCTTGACTCGAGGGTTGAGCAGACCTTTGAGCAGGTCAGCAGAGCTGATGCCCATCAGGTACGCAGCTTTGTCCACACCTGAACATGAAGCACACGTCTTTAACCTGATCACGGTGAGAGCGGACGGTTAGCAGACACCACGCGTCATCTGTGTCTTACTCTCGGTGCCGTCGGCCTCAGCCTGCTCCTCTCTCTGCTTCTTCTTGAACTTCATGTTTCCAAAGTGCATGATGGCTCCAACGATCTTATAGCAGCCGTACTTCTCCTCCGGCGTGAAGCCCAGCGTGTCCATGGCGTGCTGCGCACACACACACGTTAGAGTTTACACTTCATCAGAGGACAGAGTGTGTGTGTGTGTGTGTGTGTGTGTGTGTGTGTGTGTGTGTCTTACGTCAGTGAGCTCCAGCTCCTCTCCGTCGTTGATGCTTCCCACCGTGGTGTCACCCTGAGAGCAGAAGTGGTAGTCGTAGGGGTTGGTGGACACCAACAGCATGTCTGCAACACAGGACAACGTTAAAACAACGTTAAAGCAACGTTAAAGCAACGTTACAGACAGATTTAAAACACTCATATCAGGAGGTACAAACGAGTATAAATCTGTTTTTGTGTGTTTTATGACTGACACTGACCTTCATATAAAACATCAAACTGCTGAGATGTGAATAATAATAATTCGTAATGACAGGTGAGACGTTTGCAGGTGACGCTGACGTCGCTGTTGGTTTGACTCTGCTGCCATCTGCTGGTGTGCAGGCTGACCTGAGCTCAGTTTAAATGACTGAATGATTTGAAACTCACACGAGGACAGACGTCACATTCTAAGTGTTTAAGTACTCGAGTACTCGAGTATTTGATGGACGTCAGTTCCTGGTGAACTCGTTACCTTGGAGCTCGGGCTTGTGGCTGGACAGGATCTGGTAGTAGATGTGGTAGCTTCTCTCTCCGGGCTGCTGAAACACGACTCGGGACTTTTCCAGAAGGTCTGAAACACACACACACACACACACACACACACACACACACACACACACACACACACACACACACACACACACACACACCACACACACACACACACACACCACACACACACACACCACACACGATTCAGATTCACTGTTCGACTTTAATCAGACGTTTAAATGAGGCGATGAAGCAACGTACAGATGTCGATGTCGGCGGACGCCAGCTTCCCGGTCGGCCCAAAATGGATCCTGATGAATTTTCCCTTGAAACACACACAAACACACACACTCTTTAAACACACACACTCTTTAAACACACACACTCTTTAAACACACACAGACTTCTTCTATGTGTAGAATCAGTAAATCGTCACTCACGAAGCGAGAGGAGTTGTCGTTGCGGATAGTCTTGGCGTTGCCGAACGCCTCCATGGCAGGATTGGCTTCGATGATCTGGTCCTCTAGAGAACCCTGGACGGACGGAGACAGAGACAGAGACAGAGACAGAGACGGAGAGCTTTGAGACTGACACACCATGAACAGCATCCTGTATAAAGCAGCTCGTCATGCAGACAAAGACTCACTCCTTTCTTCACGTTTTCTCCGAGAGCAGCGACGATGGCAAAGTACTGAATGACCCTCTTGGTGTTGACGGTTTTCCCGGCACCGGACTCTCCGCTGAACCAACACACACACACACACACAGGAACGGTTCACGTGTTCAGTCAGATTACAGGATGCTGATGAGACGTTACAGCGTCAGCGATCAGAACGCGTCGTCCTAAAATGCCAAAGCTGTCGTGACTCACGTGATCAGCATGGACTGGTTCTCCCGATCTGTGGAGGAACAGCAGGAACCATCAGGATGGAGGACGGAATGCTAACAGAGGTTACCCTACAGGCTAATGTCAGAGGTCAGAGGTGACTCACTCTGCAGCAGGTCGGTGTAGGCGTTGTCGGCGATGGCGTAGATGTGTGGCGGCGTGTCTGCGCGGCGCCGCCCTTTGTAGGCCGACACCACCTCAGGAGAGTAGACCGGCAGCCATTTGTACGGGTTGACGGTCACGCAGAACAGACCGGAGTACGTCTGCAAGCAGAGACGGAGGGTGAGACGGAGGGTGAGACGGAGGGTGAGACGGAGGGTGAGACACGGCGAGCAGAAGGTTTGTTTCACGGTCATGAGTGTGTGTGTGTGTGTCAGTACTGACGTAGATCATCCACATGCTGTATCTCCTCCTCAGGTTGAAGAGCACTGAAGCTTCGTTCAGGTGAGTCAGCATGGCCATGTCCTCCATCATGTCGAACTTCGGAGGGTTCATCGGCTGCAGGTCGTCTTCTTTCACGATCAGAAACTGAAACACGAAAACAACGTGAAGCATCGGCTGCATTAGCATTAGCACTAGCATTAGCACTAGCATTAGCACTAGCATTAGCACTAGCTGCAGGATGGCTAACCCGCCCGTCCTTGGTCTCCACGGTCGTCTTGTCTCCGTTCAGCTCTCTGATCTCCACCTCTGTGTACGCTTCAACATCGTCAGGCATCCAGACGCGCTTCGTACCTGAGATGGAAACAGACACAACGTCTTAACAAAGAGAACCAGGCAGAACATGACCCACAGAACATGGACCACCACAGAACATGGACCACCACAGAACATGGACCCACCACAGAACATGGACCACCACAGAACATGGACCACCACAGAACATGGACCACCACAGAACATGGACCCACCACAGAACATGGACCACCACAGAACATGGACCCACCACAGAACATGGACCACCACAGAACATGGACCACCACAGAACATGGACCCACCACAGAACATGGACCACCACAGAACATGGACCACCACAGAACATGGACCACCACAGAACATGGACCCACCACAGAACATGGACCACCACAGAACATGGACCCACCACAGAACATGGACCACCACAGAACATGGACCACCACAGAACATGGACCCACCACAGAACATGGACCACCACAGAACATGGACCACCACAGAACATGGACCCACCACAGAACATGGACCACCACAGAACATGGACCACCACAGAACATGGACCACCACAGAACATGGACCACCACAGAACATGGACCCACCACAGAACATGGACCACCACAGAACATGGACCCACCACAGAACATGGACCACCACAGAACATGGACCCACCACAGAACATGGACCACCACAGAACATGGACCACCACAGAACATGGACCCACCACAGAACATGGACCACCACAGAACATGGACCCACCACAGAACATGGACCACCACAGAACATGGACCCACCACAGAACATGGACCACCACAGAACATGGACCCACCACAGAACATGGACCACCACAGAACATGGACCCACCACAGAACATGGACCACCACAGAACATGGACCCACCACAGAACATGGACCACCACAGAACATGGACGTACCATCAAAAGCCTGAGCTTTGGCCGCCAGGTGCTCCAGGTTGGTGAGACGAAGGTAACGACCAGATTCTCCGAACTCCGTCATATCCAGGAACCGAGACATCTGAACAGGAGAACATGAGAACATGAGGACAGGAGAACATGAGAACACGAGGACAGGAGAACATGAGAACACGAGGACAGGAGAACATGAGAACACGAGAACACGAGGACAGGAGAACATGAGAACACGAGGACAGGAGAACATGAGAACACGAGGACAGGAGAACATGAGAACACGAGGACAGGAGAACATGAGAACACGAGGACAGGAGAACATGAGAACACGAGGACAGGAGAACATGAGAACACGAGGACAGGAGAACATGAGAACACGAGAACACGAGGACAGGAGAACATGAGAACATGCATGTTCTTTAAAGATTCTGCAACATGTCATGTCATCTCGTGGTCGTCCTGAGGACAGAGCGTTCCTCTCTGCGTGAGGAGAAGAGCCTCGTGTCTGGACACGAAACTGTTTAAGTGTGAAGATCACAGCCTGTCCACAGTCTGTCCATAGTCTGTCCATAGTCTGTCCACAGTCTGTCCGCAGTCTGTCCACAGTCTGTCAGCAGCCTGTCCACAGCCTGTCCGCAGCCTGTCAGCAGCCTGTCCACAGTCTGTCCATAGTCTGTCCACAGCCTGTCAGCAGCCTGTCAGCAGCCTGTCCACAGTCTGTCCATAGTCTGTCCACAGCCTGTCAGCAGCCTGTCAGCAGCCTGTCCACAGTCTGTCCATAGTCTGTCCACAGTCTGTCCATAGTCTGTCCACAGTCTGTCCGCAGTCTGTCCACAGTCTGTCAGCAGCCTGTCCACAGTCTGTCCACAGACAGCACAGACAGACGGACACGTCTCATTATTTATTCATGTCTTATCTGGAAAATAAAGAAGTGTGGTCACGTGTCTGCCTTCAGGGTCACGTGATCAAACAGTCTGCTGTGTTACTTTGTCACCAACAGCTGCAAAGTCAAACAGTCTGTCCATGTTCAGGACACAAAGGATGGCGGGACATTGTCTCCGTCCCTGAAGCTTGGCGGGAAAGCAGCGCGGGAACATGTGGACTTCCGCTCCTGAGAGCTTCAGGACGCTGAACGGGGGCCTGCGCGCGCCCTGTCCGCGCTCTGGTCGCCCTGCGCGCGCTCTCCGTAATGCGACATTGTTTCGTCTGCACCTGTTGTCCACGTCATCCGTCCTGTCTTCAGTGAGCAGCTCAGGTGTGTCTGTCTCCTCCAGCCCAGCGGAAGCTTCTTCAGCTCGTGCGTCCTCTCCGCGTGCTGTGCGTCTGCGCCGCCATGCGTCACACCGGAAGTCCACGATTCAGCACGGTTCTAACTTTTTACGTTTTTATTGAGAGATGATGTTTGACTGAGTTTCACCACGATAAAAACACGTCACACCTGTTTTATTGGTCTGATCTAAAGTCCAGCTGCAGGTTACCTGAGGGTCAGAGGTCACCTGAGGGTCAGAGGTCACCTGAGGGTCAGAGGTCACCTGAGGGTCAGAGGTCATCATTGATCCGTTCATGCAGCAGCTGATCTGATCTGATTAAAGATGAACAGAAAACGACAAAGCTCGGCTCGTTGATCTGATTCACAGTTCATGATTCATTGATTCATTTCTTTGACGCTCGACTTCTCTTGAAGGCGGCGGCTTCAAACTGAGCTATGACGTCAGCACGTCGGCATGCGGGTCATCTCATCAGGATCTCTGGCAGCCAACAGCTGATTCGACCCGTGGACCAACCCGAGCTGGACACGAGACGAGTTACTAAAGTCTGGATGGAGTCAGATTATTGGACCTTCATTTAAACAGTTTTACTGAAATGAATCCTCGGAGCTCAGCATCGTTCATGAGCTCTGGACCTCCACCAGCTTCGGATCCGGTCGGTTCTGTCCCAGCTGTTCTGTCCGGATCTGTTCTGCTGCTCTGAGAACGGGCTGAGCTGAAGCGTCATCGCTCTGATGGTTCTGGTTCTGGTTCTCCAATCACATCCAGGTGTTTTGGCGCGTGCACGTTGATGACGGCGTTTGGAAATTGAAAGTGGACCGACGGCGCTGACGGCAGCGTGAGCAGAGCGTGAAGTAAAGTCACCATCAGAACCTGAACCGGACACTGAAAGAACCTGAAGAGTTCTTCAGCTCATTCAGCCTCAAACTTTCATCCTGACTGAGACACTCGCGGGCTCATGGGTACTGTAGTCAGACACACTCGTGTACTCACCGTGCCGGGGTCAGTCTGCTCTGGTCCGAAGCTCTGTGGACGGCTCGTGTTTTGGTGGTTTCAGAGGATGCAGCAGAACACAATAAGTTCCTCCACAGAGCATCACTTCACTTTATAACCCTCCCCGTGAAGGTCAGCACTGCATGTGACCTCGTGCGCTGCAGCTGATTGGCCGGACGGGTCTGGGCTGGACGGTCATAAAAGGCCTGCTGTGGTCGGGATGAAGGTGAAGCCCACATCTGCTCCCGCCTCATCCCTCGCTCCTCCATCTGTGAGCTATCTATGGAAGCTGCCTGTCTGACACCGACTCATTCATTCATCAGACTATTATGGACATCCAGCCCTTATATGGCCGTCTCTTCCTGCCCACCTCTGCCCATTAGATCAAGGAATATTTAATAATTAGTAATTAGATTACATCTTATTCAGCAGTTTTGTCCTTTAATGTGTAACGTTCAGAGAGTCTCAGCTCAGGTGATAACAGGTGATCAAAGCGTCCACGCTCTGAATCCTGCCATAACTTTAAGCCTTAATATAATGTGAACAGGTGAGTTGTATATAAATTCACCCTCAGTACAGTTGTCATGAACGGGGAAATTAGCTACAGAGACCAAAACTGTTTTTTGTACCAGGCTGTAAACATGTTTATTTCTGCTGTCTAACATGGGGACTTATGGAGACTGACTCACTGCTGCAGCCAGCCTCAGGTGGACGTTAGAGGAACTGCAGTCTGTGTTTCACTTCACAGTCATGGAGGTTACATGTTAGCTTAGCATTGATTAGCTGTTGATCGGTTTTAGTGATGTCACTCCGTACAGAACGTCGTAACCGAGCCGGATTGTCTGGTCTTAATCTCCCATCATGCCTTTCCCTCCCTGTTTCCCGCCGTAATCCTCCGTCAGTGACTGACGGTGATGAACGAGGCTCTGACAAACGTCGTGTTTCATTGCGTGATAGTCTGACTCGTGTTGTGATATTTCATAAATCTGTGTGCAGTTAAAGTGAAACAAAAGCTGAGTGGGATTAAAGCGGGGAGCGTTCAGCTATTTTTACTCTTTAATAATAGAAAGTTGAGTCAGCTTACGAGTTACAGGCCGACAGAACAAGTAGTCCTGTGAGTCACCTCTGACCTGCAGCCTCTTCACACCGCCCGGCGATCAGCTGTCGCTGTCGGCTCGCCGAGGTCGCAGCTTTCAGGGTGCGTTTGTTTGTCTTTTCTTCAGGCATGCGGGCCGCGTGCAGTTTTTATAAGAGTGAGGACGGACTCGTGTTTACTGCACGACGTCCTGCTGCGGCTGCAAAGCTCCAGCCAGCTTTAAGACGCAGTAACGACAAAACAACGGCCTTCATGTTGGTGAATTATCGACACGTCACAAAGTCTCAGCAGGACAGGAAGCTCACACACACACACACCACACCTCAGCGTGTGACAGCTGATCAAACACAACAACCAACGAGAGAAAACAAAGGAACATGAAATAATGTAACATTAATATGAATCAGCTCTGAGCTTAATATTTAGATCCACATTTGAAATGAATCTTCTAAATGATGCTGAGTTTGTTGGACTACTTTCAGCGGCGGATGAATCTACAGTTGGTGCAGCAGGTTGGCGTTCGCTGACAGTCTGTAATAAATGATTATTTATTATTGGCATAACATAAAAATAAAAACATTACAATGAACAATAAAAAACAGCGTCGTGCTGTACAAATCTATTTAGATTTATTCATATTTCAGTTGGAAACTTTGATCTGCCGTCGTCTGTTCAAACGTCAAAAACAATAAATTCTGGCTGTTTGTTAATTATCACAGGTTTGACGATGAGCCGAGCTCGTTTTATTAATTATTAGAATAAAGAGAGTCTGAGCTCTCCGTGACCTCTCCGTGTTCAGAGGTGTTTTATAAATAAAGTTTTACTCAGTGACTTGCTGCTGATAGCGCCGCACATTTCTCTGTAAGCCCTCCATCCATCCCTCCGTCCCTCCATCCCTCCATCCCTCCCTCCCTCCGTCCCTCCATCCGTCCTCCCAGCTGTCCCGCTCCTCTCCATCCCTCACCTAATCCATCAGCTGTCTCGTGCTCCGAGGAGGACAAACCAGCGATCGGAGGCGGTTGTTCGTTTCCTGGAGAGATTTGACTTCCTCTGGGAAAGAAACGAGATCTGCTGACTAATTGAGTTTTTCTCTGTTTGTTTTACTCTTTCTTTATCTCTGTCTCTGTCTGTCTGTCTCTCTGTCTGTCTGTCTCTCTCTGTCTCTCTGTCTGTCTGTCTCTCTCTCTCTCTGTCTGTCTCTCTGTCTCTCTCTCTCTGTCTGTCTGTCTGTCTCTCTCTCTCTGTCTCTGTCTCTCTCTCTCTCTCTGTCTCTCTCTGTCTCTCTGTCTGTCTGTCTCTCTCTCTCTCTGTCTGTCTCTCTGTCTCTCTCTCTCTGTCTGTCTGTCTGTCTCTCTCTCTCTGTCTCTCTCTCTCTCTGTCTGTCTCTCTGTCTCTGTCTCTCTCTCTCTTTCTCCAGTTGTCTCTCTGTTGATTCTCTCTAATCCGCAGTAACTTTGTGTGAAGCTCAAACACTGACTCACACTCCTCTAATAACACACACACATAAACACACGGAAGAACGGACCACTGCCTCATGTACCAGAGCTGCAAGGTAACTAAGTAAAGTTACAAATACAACAAATTCAAAATACTATTTTTATTTTCTTTTAGCTTAGCTTAGCTTAGCATATCTTAACAGTGGAATCCACGTCCAGATGTTCACCAAGCTCTCACCAACCACTAAAAGTGGTCAGCGTCCTCTTCACTCTCTGCTCCTCTGCCATCATGTCCATAGAAGCTGCTGACTGCTGGACCTGAACACCTCTTCTTCTTCTTCTTCTTCTTCTTCTTCTTCTTGGTGGTCCAAACCTCCTGTGGTACAAACACTAACACTCCCCGGTGCTCTGAGCTAACATGAGCTAACAGACTGAGCTAACATGAGCTAACAGCAGCTAACAGACTGAGCTAATAGCAGCTAACAGCAGCCAACAGACTGAGCTAACATGAGCTAACAGACTGAGCTAACATGAGCTAACAGACTGAGCTAACATGAGCTAACAGACTGAGCTAACAGCAGCTAACAGACTGAGCTAACATGAGCTAACAGCAGCTAACAGACTGAGCTAACATGAGCTAACAGCAGCTAACAGACTGAGCTAACATGAGCTAACGCAGCTAACAGACTGAGCTACATGAGCTAACAGCAGCTAACAGACTGAGCTAACATGAGCTAACAGCAGCTCCAGCTGTCAGCAGTTTACTTCACTGTCCATCATAAACTCTGTAAATCACAGAGAGAGAGTACGTACTTCTCCCGACCCGGAGCCCAAAGTTACATAGTGTGAGAACAGACGTACGACTGACAGAGACACCGTTCACCTGATCACAGGTCACCTGATCACAGGTCAGCTGATCACAGGTCACCTGATCACAGGTCACCTGATCACAGGTCAGTGTGGGTCAGCAGGTCACAGACGTACGACTGACAGACTGTGGAGAACAGACATGTATCGTATGTTAGCTGTTAGCTCTCAGCCGCTGTGCTGTAAATAACAGCTGTACATTAAAGCTTCATCACATCTTAATCACTTTATCTGCATCTGTGGACGTTCAGGTCCGAGCTGAGACTACGAGCTGTCAACAGGAACCAGGGAGAAGTCCTAACGGGTCGAGATCAGACCAGAAACATGCCTGTTCATTTCAGAGCCGCTCACTCATGATACGCTGTGTAACGTGATGCAGACTCTAACCTTGTGTGTGATGGAGGTTAGATTGATGGTTGCAGTTGTAAAGTCGTGTCTCAAACTGTCGTGCAGACTTTCATCATCTGATAATCTTCACGCTGATTCCTCTATTAAAAAAAACTCATTCCTGGACTGAAGTCCGACGTTCTGCAGGTACATGAAGAGTACCGACCCAAGCCGGCCCATAAAAC
The DNA here is from genome assembly GCA_014281875.1 of Nibea albiflora. Lineage (NCBI taxonomy): Eukaryota > Metazoa > Chordata > Actinopteri > Sciaenidae > Nibea > Nibea albiflora. Next base: position 21,174,755 of record CM024793.1, on the reverse strand, counting down.
ACAGAGCACGTCGGCCCAAACACACACGAGGGAGGCCGCGTGAACACGTGAGCAATTCAAGAGATTCATAATACATCACACACACACACACACACACACACACACACAGCACTTGTGCAGTTGTTAATACTGATATAATACTGTGTAAACCCTCTACAGACCGCACTCACACCCACACACACACTCACACACTCACACTCACACAACACACACACACACACACTCACACACTCACACTCACACACACACAGAACAATGGGCAGATGCTATAAACTATTATTTTAGAATGCAAAGAGACGCCAAGGGAAACCCGAGCTAGTCCGCTAATCCCTGTGCTGTCAATCAGAATGACACAAATGCTACCACACACAACACACACACACACAACCACACACAACAACACCACACTTTGTTTTCAGTTACCCACAATCCACCATTACATGAGTGTCTTTAATGTGTTGTTTCCTTCAGTCACCTCCTCACATCGT
>CM024793.1:21157286-21169786 GCA_014281875.1 Nibea albiflora | reverse complement strand
GTGTCAGCTGGTCCAGGATCAGTGTGTGTGCTGACATGGATCTGCAGATCTTCAACACGTCTTCAGGAAAAACCCAGAAAGCCAAACACAACTTTAAACATGACTCAGACATTTTCTGCAGCCTGACTGTTCTCTGCAGCAGGAGAAGCTAAATATTATTCCTGAAAGTGAAAGTTCCAAACATCCTGCAATAGAAAGCAGATGGAGTCAGATGTGAGTGTGATCTGAACATCATGTGGCACCACCATGAGGTGGGGTTCAGCAGGTTCTCGTCCTGAGGAAGGATGAAGGGTGGAGGTGCTGACTTTGTTGATGAAGGTGAAAAAACTTACACGGCTGTTTTCTTCTTCAGGTTCCAGGTGAACAGGAAGCCCAAGGTGTGGAGAGACTCCTTCCTGGTGGAGAGAGGGTAAATACATGTAACACACTTCGTCCTCTCTGATCTGTGATTCAAAGATCGTTTCCAACGCGCTCTCTGTTTGGTCCGTCACCAGGAAGCTGCTGCACCAGCGTGTCGAGGGGAAGGAAGTGTCACAGGAGGAGAACTTCCTGCCCAAACACCAACGAGTAAAAGACCTCTGTCAGAGAGCCGAGTACCAGACGCCCTGTCAACAGACCGGACAGGTTCAGTACCACACAGAGCCAGTGTCAGAGTAATCCCACTGTGTAACTATGTCCAGCTGTACTCGAGTATTTACTCTGATTACTTCTGATCAATCATCATCCAGGTCAGCAGCAGCAGCTAATCTTACTGACTAGTCCAGCAGCAGTCAGCCAGCTCGGCGTCTGTCTTTCAGCCTTTTATTTCACCAAGCTCTCACCAACCACTAAAAGTCAGTCCCAGATTTACTCTTGTCCGGCGGCTTCTTGCTCGCTCACTCTCTCCTTTTCTCTTCTTAGCTTCCTCCGTCAGCGTCCTCTTCACTCTCTGCTCCTCTGCCATCATGTCCATAGAAGCTGCTGACTGCTGGACCTGAAACTGAGCTAACAGCAGCTAACAGACTGAGCTAACATGAGCTAACAGCAGCTAACAGACTGAGCTAACAGCAGCTAACAGACTGAGCTAACATGAGCTAACAGCAGCTAACAGACTGAGCTAACAGCAGCTAACAGACTGAGCTAACAGCAGCTAACAGACTGAGCTAACAGCAGCTAACAGACTGAGCTAACATGAGCTAACAGCAGCTAACAGACTGAGCTAACATGAGCTAACAGCAGCTAACAGACTGAGCTAACATGAGCTAACAGCAGCTCCAGCTGTCAGCAGTTTACTTCACTGTCCATCATAAACTCTGTAAATCACAGAGAGTTGAGGCGGAGCAGCCGGAGGACATCAGAGGGAAAACCAGGAAACATTTTCTCCATAAAATCTGATCCAGTTTCACCAGAATCAGTGAAATAGTTGGTGCTGTGTGACTTAGTGCCGTAAAGCGTTACGTACTTCTCCCGACCCGGAGCCCAAAGTTACATAGTGTGAGAACAGACGACTGACAGAAGACACCGTTCACCTGATCACAGGTCACCCTGATCACAGGTCACCTGACTCACAGGTCAGCTGATCACAGGTCAGCTGATCACAAGGTCACTGGTCAACAGGTCAGGCTGATCACAGGTCAGCGGATCACAGGTCACCTGATCACAGGGTCACCTGATCACAGGTCAGCTGATCACAGGTCAGCTGATCACAGGTCAGTGGGGTCAGCAGCTCTCAGACGTTTAAACATGTTGATGTTTTTGCAAGACAAACTGTCAACAGTGATTTTCCAGGATGAGTTCAGGAAGCTGCTGCAGTGATAAACAGACACAATAACATCAGTATTACTGAGAGCAGCAGAACACAATGGACTGAACGCAGCTGAATCAGAGCCGGACCGACGTGAACAGAATCAAGATGGAGCTCAACGCAAACTTTCCTCCAAGACATTTACAGAGCTGTGTGTGTGTGTGTGTGTGTGTGTGTTGTGTGTGTGTGTGTGTGGGTGGGTGGTGTGTGTGGTGTGGTGCGTGTGTGTGTGTGGCGTGTGGTGTGTGTGGTGTGTGTGTGTGTGTGTGTAGGTGGTGTGTGTGTGTGCGTGTGTGTGTGTGTGTTCATGCTTGTTTGATGTTAATTACACTTGTCGAAATCCCTCTAGTCAGTTGATTAGTCTCTTAGCAACAGTTGTCTGCCGGCTGCTGGATGGCTGTGATAAACAGCCTGCAGAAAACTGTTTGTAATTAACAATTCAGCCATTTGTCACTCTTTAATAACAAGTGCAAGAGTTCATTCAGCTGCTGCTAATGAACAACTGCAGAGTGACAAAACAGACAGCGCCTCGAGCCGGAGACGAGCTGAAGACTGACGGCGGAGCTGGACCTGCTGCCCATCAGGCAGGTTTAGGAAAGGATGAAGGGAAGACGCTTCAGATATGTTCAGGATCAGTGACGTGAACTTTAGACGTGAAGAAGTTCAACGTACCCAAAGTCCAGAAAGTGAAACACGGCCCTTCAAACATGATGCAAAGACGTACATGGAAACAATAAGAAACATCTTCTACGTCTGACTGCAGACGGAGTCAGAGTCAATCAGAGAAATAAAAAGTAATCAGATACTTTCATTGGGATTACTTTGAACAAACACACAACCTGCCATCGATTCAGCGCCTGACTTCTCTTCAGTTAGACCTCAGGGTTCTTCACTGTGAGTGAGTCTGTTGATATCATGCCTCAGTCTGTTCCACCTCCACAACGTCCTCACGTAACCGACTGAGGATTTAATCTGTGTGTGTGTGTGTGTGTGTGTGTGTGGTGTGTGTGTGTGTGTGTGTGTGTGTGTGTGTGTGTGTGTGACAGCAGAGCCCTTCCCTTCAAATCTAACCGGACAAACGTCGTCTTCAGTTTTTCCCTGATTGCACTGAGTGATCCTCAAAATATGAACCCATGAAGCCTAACTCAGCCTGACATGCATGATGCAGACGTTCAGATCGCGTCAGCTGGTTTGGGTCAAAACAGCACACATCATCTCTCCGTATGCTCTCGTGTTACAGAAGTGGCAGTGCGTGGAGGACGCCGCGGGGAGGGAAACTCCGGCTCTTCAAATGTAAGAACGAAGGGGGAGGAGCTAAGAGCTTCCAAGGGGCGTGGCAGGACGTCAGCGTCCGCTCAGCATCAAGTTCTCAGCTGTACAACCAGAACTCCGGCGGCTGCGACTGCGACCCTCCGCAGCCTCCGCCCTCTGAATCTGCGACCCTCCATGATGAGGCCGTTTCAACAAAAAGTCTTTCTTCTCCAAGAAGATGAGTGTTCGTTACCTGCTAATGAATGGAGCCAGCATGCAGTTCTACTGAATATCAGCCTGTCCTGATGTCAGTATAACTTCTGTAGACGAGTTCATTTCTCATTCAGACTTTGGTTTGTTTTTGTTGTTTCCTCACAGCTGACTCTTTATGCCTCCTGTTAAATCACTGTGTGATGCTGACCCCTAGTGTCCGACACCAGAACTGCATCAGTAAATCTGTGTTTGTGTCTCAGAGTTCAAAGCCCTGAAGAGTTACTCCAGGAACCGCTACAGCCGCTCCATATCCATGACCAACAGTTACCCCGGGAACAACAGCATGACGGACAGCGCCAACTGGCCTCAGCCGGTACGAGACGAGTCTGAGGACGAGTTCAGCGGGATGGGAGGAGTTCCCACCGCCGTGGCTCTGTCCAACTCCCTCAAAGTCACACACAGGTTTGTGTTTTTGTTCTCATCAGAGAGTCAAACTGACCTCAGCTCTGCTGTTTGTCGCCTCATGACGGAAGTTAACGTCGATTCATTGTTTTCCTGCAGATGTTCGATTTTGTCCAACGCAACCGTGAAGTGTGACACAGGAGTCTATCAGTCTCTGCAGGCCTGGAAGGACCACAAGCTCCACATTGACCACGAGGTAACTGACCAACCAACTGACCAACCGACTGACCAACTGACTGACCAACTGACCGACCAACTGACCGACCAACCAACTGACCAACCAACTGACCAACCGACTGACCAACCGACTGACCAACCGACTGACTAACTGACTGACCAACTGACCAACCGACTGACCAACCGACTGACCAACCGACTGACCAACTGACTGACCAACTGACCAACCAACTGACCAACTGACCAACCAACTGACCAACTGACCAACCAACTGACCAACCGACTGACCAACTGACCGACCAACTGACTGACCAACTGACCGACCAACTGACCAACTGACCAACCAACTGACCAACTGACCAACCGACTGACCAACTGACCGACCAACTGACTGACCAACTGACCGACCAACTGACCAACCAACTGACCAACCAACTGACCAACTGACCAACTGACAGAACAACCAACCGACCGTCTACTTCATGACTGGCTGTCTGACTGACCAACCCGTCTCCTTCCCGTGGCTGAACGTCTTCTCTTCCTTCAGATTGAGACGCTTCAGACGAAGATTAAGAACCTGAGAGAGGTCAGAGGTCACCTGAAGAAGGCCCGCCCCCTCGAGTGTGACTGTAATAAATACCTGTAAGTGACCCAAAACAGCACAGTCCAGTGATGTAATCAGGTACGTTACTTAAGAGTATGTTAAATGTTGTGACTGATGCTTCCTGTTACTGTTGATGCTTTTCAGGTACAAGTCTAAACTGAAGAACAAGCTGAGGTACAGAGGAGGAAACCTGCACCCCTTCAGGTGAGACCGATCAGCATCATCAGGGTTATTTAAACTGTCCATGTACGTGCACCCACACATGGTGTGTGTGTGTGTGTGTGTGTGTGCGCAGGAAGGGCGGGGCTCGGGACAAGAAGGCGTGGCTTCTGAAGGAGCAGAAGAGGAGGAAGAAAATGAGGAAGATGATCAAGAGAATCAGAAACAACGACACGTGTTCAATGCCCGGACTCACCTGCTTCACACACGACAACCAGCACTGGCACACGGCGCCCTACTGGACACGTACGGCCGTTTGTGTCATTAACACGCTGTGTGACCAGAGACGCCCTGAAGTGTGTGATGTCTAAGTGTGTGTGTGTGTGTGTGTGTTGCAGTGGGTTCGTTCTGCGCCTGCACCAGCGCCAACAACAACACGTACTGGTGTCTGCGGACCATCAACGAGACACACAACTTTCTGTTCTGTGAGGTTTGCCACCGGCTTTCCTGGAGTACTTCGACCTCAACACCAGACCCTTACCAGGTACACACACAACCACACACACACACACACGGGATTTCACCTGTCATAGAATCTGCAGCTCAGGTTACTTCCTGTTGTATGAAACTCTGAACATCCAGTCACATGACGACGTCTTTGAATCACATCACAAATATTAAGATTGTCTCCTTGCCTCCTTGTCTCCTTATCTCCTTGTCTCCTTGTCTCCTTGCCTCCTTGCCTCCTTGCCTCCAGCTGATAAACGCTGTCAGCTCGTTAGATCGGACAGTCCTCAATCAGCTTCACGTTCAGCTGATGGAGCTCAGAGGCTGCAGAGGACACAAGCAGTGTAATCCTCGCACACGCTCCATGGATCAGGGTACGACACACACACACACACACACACACACACAGTTACTCACGGTGCATTCAGAACTGTGCACAAACTGATCACACACAGCCTCTGCTCACTGACCAATCAGAATGTCTCTTCAGCAGGAGGGCGGGAACACAGCGCTTTGACGACTACAGGTACACACACACACACACACGAGCACACACACACACACACACACACACACACCACACACACACACACACACACACAAGCACACACACACACACAAACAGACACACAGTGTTTTCCTGCTCTGGATGCTGCATGATTTCCTGATGGAGCTGCTGGCTGCTGGTGGTGGAACAAAGAGAGTGTGTGTGTGTGTGTGTGTGTGTGTGGTGTGTGTGTGTGTGTGTGTGTGTGTAACGCGCTGTGTGTTTGTTGCATCAGGCTGTTTGAGAGGAGGAAGTGGCCGAAAATCAAGAAACCTTCATCGTCTCGAACTCTGTGAGTCTTCCTCTCTGTAGATCATCCTGTCTGCTGACCGCCTCCATACTGCAGCTGTCTGTCTGCCTGTCTGTCAGTCATGAGTCATTCTCATGTTATTTTTTGTAAACAGACTCTCACATTTCATCAGACTGACTTCACTGTCACACTGTGTTTGACTGTTTGACTGTGTTTGACTGTTTGACTGACTGTGTTTGACTGTGTTTGACTGTTTGACTGACTGTGTTTGACTGTTTGACTGTTTGACTGTGTTTGACTGTGTTTCACTGTTTGACTGTGTTTGACTGTGTTTGATTGTTTGACTGTGTTTGACTGTTTGACTGTGTTTGACTGTTTGACTGACTGTGTTTGACTGTTTGACTGTGTTTGACTGTTTGACTGACTGTGTTTGACTGTTTGACTGTTTGACTGTGTTTGACTGTGTTTCACTGTTTGACTGTGTTTGACTGTGTTTGATTGTTTGACTGTGTTTGACTGTGTTTGACTGTTTGACTGTGTTTGACTGTGTTTGATTGTTTGACTGTGTTTGACTGTGTTTCACTGTTTGACTGTGTTTGATTGTTTGACTGTGTTTGACTGTGTTTGACTGTTTGACTGTGTTTGACTGTGTTTGACTGTGTTTGACTGTTTGACTGTGTTTGATTGTTTGACTGTGTTTGACTGTGTTTGACTGTTTGACTGTGTTTGACTGTGTTTCACTGTTTGACTGTGTTTGACTGTTTGACTGTGTTTGACTGTTTGACTGTGTTTGAGTGTTTGACTGTTTGACTGTGTTTGACTGTGTTTGACTGTTTGACTGTTTGACTGTGTTTGACTGTTTGACTGTGTTTGACTGTTGACTGTGTTTGACTGTGTTTGACTGTTTGACTGTGTTTGACTTATTTGACGTGTTTGACTGTGTTTGACTGTTGACTGTGTTTGACTGTGTTTGACTGTGTTTCACTGTTTGACTGTTTGACTGTGTTTGACTGTTGACTGTGTTTGACTGTGTTTTACTGTTTGACTGTTTGACTGTGTTTGACTGTGTTTTACTGTTTGACTGTGTTTGACTGTTTGACTGTGTTTGACTGTTTGACTGTGTTTGACTGTGTTTGACTGTGTTTGACTGTTTGACTGTGTTTGACTGTGTTTGACTGTTTGACTGTGTTTGACTTGTCGGCACGCTGCCTCAGTTTCCTGTCTGTTTGGTTCCAGAGGTCCGATCTGGGACGGCTGGAAGGGCTGAGTCGCCTTATTGGTTTGGCGTGGTCGTCGAGTCGTCAATGCCCCACCACGCCCGACTCACCTGTCAGCCAATCAGCTTCTGCCATCTCTGTGACATCCTTTAGGCCCGCCCACCCTGCTGCTCAGGGAGACGCTGGGACGAATCACTCAACGCTCCTCTTCATCAGCTGCTCCTCCTCATCGTCATCGTCTGAGGAGGCAGCTCTGCATGGAGGAGGAAGATCATGGTGATGAAGAGGAGGAGGAGGAGGTGTTTGCCCTGGGTTTAGTCTGTCAGGTGGATGAATGAAGCTCAGCGATGTCCTGCTGTGGACAAGAGCAGCAACAAAACAGATGATGACATAAAAGATGCAAAACCTAAAAAAACCAACGCGTACACGTTACCAGCTTGCTGAGTTTACTGCTGCCTGAAGCACACGGTGAGACGGATGGAGGCAGAAGGTGGAGCAGCAAGCTCTCTTCTGAATGTTTCCAGTCCATGAAGATCGATGGAAGGCCTTCAGTTCAGCTCCGTCTGATGACAATGAAAATACTCGGAACACCTCATTCACTTAGTCTGAGATTTTTTTAGGTTTGCCCTTTTTTAATGTTGCTAATCGTGTTTTTGCTGCTCACACTGACAGCAGTGCAGGACTGAGCTTCTTCTTCACTGCCTCTTTAAACATCCATCAGATCACTGATGTAACCTGTTCTGAGGTCAGCTTAACCACTGAGAACATGCAGATTTACAGATTTATGAAACAATCCTGGAGGATGAACGCAGAGTGAGACAGAACGACCTGAAAACATTATATATATATACATACATATAAAACTCATAGTTCAGGTTATATTTTATTTCTGGCAGTAGATTAAATTTAAAATTTAAAATTAAATGTTACACACAGATCTTTAACGTCTGAGAATCTCCTCCTCCTCCTCCTCCTCCTCCTCCTCCTCATCTTCAGGTGACCTCCCAGCGGCCATATTTGTTTTGTAATGTTCATATTTAGTCTTCTAACATCATTCAGACATTAAAGGACCTGTCCTCCATGTTGTTGTTACTAAACTCAGACTGAGGCGGAAGTCGAACACTGTGACATCACTGCTGATGTCATTTCTTTTCTTTGTTTTTTTTACTTCTTCCACTAACTTGAGTTGGTTACCGTGGTGACCGGCAGCTTCACTGACGACAGAGCTACAAGTTGTACTAACCTGGTGACTGACTACAGTACCCACGATGCAACGCAGCAGCCCTGAAGAGACGACGAGAACATTTTGTAAAAAAAAGAAAAAAGGGCCGTACGTGAGCCAATAAAAAGAGGACTACATTGTGATGTCACTTCTGGTTTTGTGTCACCATGTTTTGTATTTTTTACTCGTGTTAACCATCAAACATCATCGTCCAATCACAGTTCACCTGTTTCCTCCTCTCAGCTGATTGTTGTTTACTTTTTGAGTTGGCGTCCATCTTGTCCTCGTGGTCTGAGATGTCCAGAGTTCTAAATTTCATGTAACTTATAAAAATGTAAAATATAACTGTAGAAAAACTCGACTGGATTCACACAAGACGTGAAAATAAGATTGAAGATTTCAAACGTGACTTTTATTTTAAATTTTTATCTTTTTGCTGATGATGACATTTTTTTAAAAACTTGAATATTGAGACATCAGAAGTGTTAAAATCACCTCGCAGACACTTTGACACTGTTAAATCCAAAAATCTGCCACGCGTAGACGGAACAGCCAAAGCAGGACACGGACACATCTCACACACATCAACCTGAGTCTCCATAAGTCCCATGTTCAAAACTTCACCGCAGAAATAAACATGTTACAGCCTGGTACAAAAAACTGTTTTGGTCTCTGATTGGATAAGATTTGGTCACGTGACCTCGTGTCGCTCTGATCTGATTCTAACGGTGTCAAAGTGTCTCGGTGATTTCTTCTTTCCTGTGTGAGTACAACCAGTCTGCTGTCGATAGAGTTTGTTTTTTTAACCCCAAATGTATTGATTGGTTGATTGATTGATCGGTTGGTTTATTGGTTGATTGCTCTGCGGTGCTATTTGCTGTCTAACAACTCTCTAGGAAAAAGCTCCTGGTTGTGTTGAATGTATTTGTAAATGTTTAGGTGTGTTCTCTAAAGACGCACACTAGAGTCGGACCTTTCTGGACCAGCTGAGTCTTCTTGGTTCTGAACCGGAGATAGACCTCTCTCACACACACACACACACACACACCACACACTGAAGGACAAACTGCTGGCACTTTGATTGGTGCACGGCAGGATGAACGGACCAATGAGGGTTCATGTTGACGGGAATGACGACGCGTGATGTAAACCTCATACTGATCTAACACACCTGTACAGTCACCTGACACTGACCTGTGGACACAGTGATTGGTTTAGTTTGTGAATAAAGTGTCGAATGCCAAAACTGACCCATTTCTTCTCTTCACAGTGAGCGTGTTGAAATCTTTTTATAGTTACACTGTCAGCATGTGTGCAGAGTCAGCGTCAGTATTGTTCACACTTCATGGTGGACAGAGGAAGTTAGAGAAGTCATCAAACTGTCAACAGGCATTATTTTCATTCTTTAACTACACTGAAGATTTCAGTCAGAAAGTTTGGACTACAGTAAAACTCACATCAAACACAGTCTGCTTTGTCAACGTTTCTGATTGTGCTTCGGATTTTTTGTCCAGTCGGGAGGAAACAGGTCCGAGAGAACAAATTTGTAGCTAACGCGTTAGCTACATGTCATGTACTGTACGTGTCATATTTAAATGTCATCAGTGACTAACATAAGTCGCACCGGGCTCCGTGACTAATAATTGAACTTAACTTGCCAGTTAGCCATCAAAGACAGACCGGACACACTTCGGCACAGCGGCGATCAGTTCCACCATCCGCGTCACGGTCGTGCCCGGTGGAGTCGTCGTCCCGTCTCGGTTTCATTTTGTCGTCTGGCAGCTCTACAAACATGCAGATCCCAGATTCTCAGCACCAATCAGGAACGTTTTCACTCACACGTGATCAAACCAAACGCACTCGACACGCGGCGCACAAAACCAGTTCACACTGCTTTACAGAGCAGAAACAGAGAACATATGGACATGTTTACATACAGGAGATGCAGATCCGTGTGTCTCCGTGATCGCGGAGCACAAACACAGCAGACAGAAATCCACGGCACAAATCAAACGTCACACAAACTGCAGAAACACGGACGGTGTGTGAAGAGGCGGCGAGCTTCACTCGGCGACCTGCAGAACACACAGCGCAAACGCATTAAAAACGTTAAACAAACGTATATAAAAACACGTCGGGCTGAATGTGTGACTCACCACGGCGACCTTGTTGGTCTGTTCGCGGGTTCGAATCCGCAGCTTGTTTGACGGTCGTCTCGGCGATGTCGGCTCTCTCCTCGGCGTCGTCCAGCTCGTGCTGGACTTTCCTGAAACGCACCGCGGAGCAGCTCACCTGCTCCTCCTGGTGGACGCACAGCAGGAGCGACAGCTTGGTAAGCTAATGTTAGCAGCATGCTAACAGGAAATGAGTCCACAAAGTGATAAAGACTCACGGCGTTCTCGGCTTGTCTCTTGTAGCTCTTGACTTTGGTTGAAGCTTATCGATGAGCTCCTGCATCCCTCAGCAGAGTCTTCCTGTCCTCCTCCGACTGCAGGACGACAAACAGAACCAATCAGAGCACAGAACCAACAGAACCTCTGCAGCAGCCGGGCGCTGTGAGGCGATCAGACCTGGTACGTCAGCTCTTTGCACTTCCTCTCGTAGCGGCGGACTCCTTTCTGATACTCCTCGCTCTTCTTCTGCTCCACCATCAGCTCCGTCTGAAGCTCCCTCACCTGAACACAACAAGAGCTCCTGTCAGCCAATCAGAGTTCACATCGTAGCAGACCAGGTTTCTTTCTGGACTCACTCTGGTCTCCAGTTTATGAAGCCTGTTTCTTTCCTCCCTTCAGCGCCATCTGCTCCGTCTCGTCCAGTTTGACCTGCAGCTCTGTCACAAAACGTTCAACAGTTCATCAGCAGGAAGTCCTTCATGAGCCGCCATGGCGTGTTTCATGCCGTGTGTTCTACCTTTCACCGTGGACACCATGTTCTTCTTCATCCTCTCCAACATGTTGCTGCTGTCCTGCTCCTTCTTCAGCTCCTCGGCCATCAGAGCCGCCTGGTGAGACATGAAGAGGAGTCAGGACACGTTTAACAAGAAGAGTGGATGAGGAGGTGACACACAGGGTCAGAGGTCAGCACTGACATCAGTGATGGCCTTCTTGGCTTTCTCCTCAGCGCTGCTCCTCTCCTGCACCACCTCGTCCACCTCTCCGGTCAGCAACGGACACCTCGGCCTCCAGCTTCCTCTTGTGGTTCACCAGACCCGTGTTCTGTAACACAGGAACCAGCCAATCAGATCGCCGAGCCGTCGGCCTGTTGGGCGAGCTCAGAGTGCGTCTCTGTGTTCGTACCTGTGCGGCCAGCAGGTTGACTCTCTCCCGCCACCTCACCAGCCTCCAGTTCGGCCATCTTGCGGGAGCGGTCGGTTTGTTCGAGGATCACGCGAAGCTCCTCCTCCTCCGCCGTCATCAGCGAACAGCGCCGCTCCAATAGGACAATCTGCTCTTGGAGCTGATTGGTCAACTGGACTTTATCTTCCAGCTCCACCTGGAGCTCTTTCACCTGTTACGGACACGTAATGGTTCAAAGGTCACGTTCCTTTAGTATGACGAGTTGTACATCGTCTGCATACGGTCCAAACCTGAGTCTGGAGGTATCTGATGGTCCTCTGGCCCTCGGCTGCCTGTTTGTTAGCGTGTCCCAGCTGGACCTCCATCTCGTTCAGGTCCGACTCCATCTTCTTCTTCAGACGAACCGCCTCGCTGCGACTCCGGACCTCCGCCTCCAAACTGGCCTGCATGGTCTCCATGGAGCGCTGGTGGCTGCGTCTGCAGGATGCTGCTGATGTTAGTAAGTTTATTCTGCTAACTTTTAAAGCTTTTACCTGAGATCTCCGTCTCCGTACCTGAGGTTGTCGATCTCCTCGTCTTTCTCTGTAATCTTGCGCTCGATCTCACTCCTGATCTGAATGTTCTACAGGAATAAGTGACTTACACAGACACAATGATTAACATTAAACATGCTCTGAAATAAAAACTGTGATTTTCTTCTAATAATTCATTTGAATGAATCATCATCCGTTTGTTTTAATATCTGTGACTTCCTGCAGCTGTCAGTGTGTGGTGATGCGTTCAAGTACACCACATGTCTGAACCAGATCATG